>JBBPFJ010000867.1:0-40694 GCA_037975025.1 Excoecaria agallocha | reverse complement strand
TTAGACTGCAGTGATTATTCTAGGTGAGTTTATGTGACCTCTTTAATCTTGAATATATGTGTGAGTTCATCTATCTTCCAAGATCTCTATGACAATTGCAACCTATGAATTGCTTCTCCTCATTTTAATTTAGTTCCTGCTTGCATTTTGGTGTCAAATAGCAGCTGTGAATCTTAATTTCTTCTTTTTGGTCGAACTTTGATTTAGATTTTTTTATATGTGATTATTTGATGTTTGCCTTGATTTTTTTTGAGTCAAATAAGAGATAAGATAAAAGTTGAATCAAGTAGAGAAATAGTAATCAAATATATACATATTCTAAAAAATTATCATATAGGTATAGACATTGGCTCCTGAGGAGGCTTTTGTCAGGATTATCTAATGAGAAAAACTGGTCTTTAAAAAACAGCAGGTCAAAGACAGTCAGGTCTTTTTTGTGTTGAAACCCTTTTAAAAAAATAAAATATTTTAAAGTGTTTTCGTGCTTGATTTGGACACTCAAGGGAAGCAAAAAGTCGAACAATGAGAAATATCCTCGATCAAGAGCTTAAAAGATAATTGAAGCAAGTTTTAAGCCTTGGACACCTGTGCACAAGGGCTTACACACTCATAAAAAAATATTAATAGTAAAGAATCGGGATATTTTGCTAAATAAAATTGGACCAATGTCCAATTTCTCGCCCAAGAAACTCACATGTAAAAATTACTTGCATATAATTAAATAACATGGAATGTTTCTCAAATAAAACTTGGACTGACAAGTTCTTGTCTTCAAACTTTTGCAATGAAATGCTTCTTCATAATCCACATGCAAGGACCAAGGTCCTCATAAAAAAGATTACAACGAACTGCCCGTTTTATGAATGTCATTATCGTTTTATTCTATGACATGATTTATTGCTTTCTTATGTGATTGGATGTGACTTTAATTTCTATATTTGCTCTGATCTTGCATGTAAGAAAAGGGATAACACAATTAATCTAAAAGCCGTTATATCACATTTATCAAAGGTGAAAATAAGAGCAGAATTCCAAACCATCTCTGGGTTTTTGGCCTCATGAGATTGGAACACCCTTTTTCTAATGTTCTATTAGGTGATGACTCATTGCACTACAAGAAAATATCAAAATAGCAACGGAAAAATAGCAACGGAATTATTTTCGTTGCTAATTTAATTTTCGTTGCTAATTAGCAACGAAAATTCAATTCCGTTGCTAAATTTGGTTTAATTTTTTATATTTAGCAACGGAATAAAAAATGGTGGTATTCCGTTGCTAAAAAAGGAGAGAAATTTTAGCGCCAAAATAAAGCTATGAAAAATAGCAACAAAAATCTATAACCGTTGCTAAATATGACGCCATTAGATGGCGGAAAAATTTTGGAACAAAATTTAGCAACGGAAGTGAAATTTCGTTTCTAAAATAGCAACGGAATATAAATTTCGTTGCTATTTAGCAACCGAATTTGATTTCCATTGCTAAATTTCGTTTTTAATTAAAAATAACAACGGAATTGAATTTCCATTGCTAATTTTCATTTTCAATTGCTAAAATAGCAACGAAAGTGAATTTTGTTGCTAAATAGCAACGAAATATAAATTCCGTTGCTAGTTAGCTATAATAATTTTCTTGTAATATAGCAACATAATGTTATTTCAGTTGCTATTTTAGTAACGGAAAACATATTTTGTTTCTAATTGGCAACGGAAATCATTTTCGATTGCTATTTTAGGGGCATTTAAGTATTTTGCATGTATATTGCCCTAGGTATAAAATGTCTTGCCTCTTTGTCTTTGCTCTCTCCCTCTCCTTCTTGCTTCTCTCCCCACTTCGCGATTCTCGCTCCTTTATCTCTTCCCCTTCCTCACATCTCCTTCTTCCTTTCTTAGGTAACCAATTATGTCTCGATTGTGGTTATTTTTGTGATTTTTTTCCTTTTTGGGTAAAACTTTAAATCGGTTCTTTTATTCACAAATGTTTAGAGACTTTCAACCTAGCGTGTTGTGGTAGAATGATGATTTGTGTAGAACTAATCCTTACGAAGTATTATCAACTACTCTTGAAGGTTTTTGTGATTGACAAACTCAAACTGCGTTTAAATTGATTTTTTTGGTTTCAGGGGCTACTACTGAGAGTAAATTGGCTTCGCTCAATGAGAAGCTTGATACTTTGGAGCGGCGTTTAGAGTTACTTGAAGTCCAAGTGGGTACTACCACTGCTAATCCTACTCCTTTTTCTACGTGATGCAGTCGATTGTACTGATTCTGCTTTCCTGTAAGCTCTCCATCTCGTCTTTATTGTGCTTATGATGAAACTGGCTATACTTGATTTTGTATCACTTGTGATGTGAAATATATAAACGCCTGTTCTTTTTGTGCGTATTATCTCCATTAGCAGTCTCTCCACTTCCATTTTCAGTGATTTTATTTCTCTATTGTATTTACTTGGAAAAAATCTGCAAAACCCATTATTAATTTTGTTGAAATTCTTAATTTTAATTTCAAATACTTTTAAAATAAAAATACGATAGAAGAAATTCCTTCACCAGATAAGTGAAATTATAGGGAGACTAATCAGACATAGAAGAAATTCTGATATGCCTTTGCCTCGTGATCAACGCTAATCACCGTTTCAAGGGCAATACCAAATATTTCTGAAATTGTTTTTTTTTTATTTTTTGTATTTTCATCGTCAATTACAAAATAACAGATGTATTATTAAAAAAAAATTGAAACTTTCGGGGTAGATGTAACAAAATATATTTTATGGGGTATTGTCTGACTAATTCGAAAACTTTAAGGGTAAAAAATAGCGTTAAACTTTATTAAAATTTGTATCTATGAAGGGGAACCAGATTACTAGGATTGATCAGCATTAGCTTTCAGACTAAATAGATATAATTGCATTTAACTTTTTGACTAAATAGATTGATTGGTATTAGCTTTTACGAAACAGCTTTTTCTCTTTTGATTTTGATTTACAATACTTATTTAATAATAATACGAAATCTCTATATTATGATCGATATGCACAATTTCTATAAAAAGTTTGTGGTTCAATTGAAGCTAGTGGGTCTGGGTTTGAGGAGATGAGAAGTGCTGCCTTTGATGCAATGGTGAGTGGGGTGAAAAATGGTTTTTACACTGGGAATTACCGCACTGTGTTTGTTTTGGGGCAATGTGAAGGTGATTTATCAAGTGGGGATTGTGGTAGTTGTTTGAAGAGTGGAATTGAGAGTGTGAAAAATAAGTGTGGCGCTTCAATTTCAAGGCAAGTTTATCTTCAAAAGTGCTTTATTAGTTACAGCTTTTACCCTAATAGAGTTCCCACCATTAATTCTAAGTCAAGTATAGTTGGATAAATATCTTGTATTTCCTTCTTTTATATAGATATATATATATATATGGATATTACATTTACCTTCAGATTTCAAGCATGATTTTATAGTTTGATTTTTATTTCTGTGTCTAATCATTTGAAACTAAGATTTTGCTTAAGCTGAAATATTTATCTAGTTATATTATTAAATAATTTTTTTTTGCAAATAATAAACTTTAGTGTATACATTGAATTTTAGTTATAACTAGCCTTCTCTATTTTTATTTTTCTACTTCTGTGCCATTTTTTTTTGGTTAGGTGTAAGACAAAAAAAAAAAAAAAGGTAGCAGAGTTGGGTTTTTGGTGGGGAAATATGCTGCCACCTGATGATCGACAACCCAAAAAGCAACGCTGAGACAGCAAAGGACTATATAATGACAATTTTCCATGTGATGTTATTTGGATTCATTATAATTGGTGGTCTGTCCAATGGGAGTGGTAAAAACTTGGTAAAACCAGGAGGGAGTGCTCCTCACGGTGTTAAAGGTATAGTGAATGGAGCAGCCATAGTTTACTTCAGCTATATTGGCTATGATTCTACTTCAACAATGGCTGAAGAAATTCAAAACCCTTCTAAAAGCCTTCCTATTGGGATTCTGGGTTCTGCTCTTATAGTTTGCATTCTTTATTGCCTATTGACCTTGTCTTTATGTGTCATGGTGCCTTACAATATGGTAAGTGATCAATTCTTTTTATTACCTATAAGCCAAAATTGAATACATAAGCTTGTGTAACTGTTACTGATTACTGAAATGATTTTTGATAGATAGCAGAGAGCGCATCGTTTTCTATGGTTTTCCAAAAGATTGGGTGGAATTGGGCAAGCAATATGGTTGGTGCTGGAGCAAGTTTGGGAATAGTAGCTTCTCTTCTGGTCGCCATGTTAGGCCATACCTTTGCGTTATTGGAAGGGCTAGGCTTGTTCCTTCCTGGTTGGCTAAGGTCAATCCTTCGACTGGTACCCCTTTGAATGCTACTCTCTTCTTGGGTATGTCATTTCTTTCAATTTATTTATTACTCTCTCTCAGTTAAGTTAATTAAACAATAATCAAATATTAAGCAAAAAAGGTATGCTGTACCTCCTATCTGCATTTGGACCTAGCTGATGTTGAACCGTGTGTTTCAGGACCAAAAAGGTATGCTGTATCTTTCGTTGCATATATTTTTTTCTTTATTAGCATAATCAGGTCATTTGGTTTATCAAGTAATGGTTCAATACACTAATAACAGACCTCATGATCGAGTCCCTTTGAAAAAGATGAAGGCAGATTGGCATTATTGTCTTGATAGCGCAGTTGGTTTCAAGGTTAGATGAAACGGCCAACACTGGCCTGATGACATTTTTCTTATTTATTTCTTCAGATATTAATTGTGTTGTTATTGAATTGTGGATATTGCGTAATGCTGCTACTATGCATTCGTAGTGATGATATGCATCTACTCCAGCACATGACATCTCAATGGCGGTTGAATTGATATGTGGAATCTTGTTTGGTTGTTATCAGCTTTTCATATAATAATTCTGGACTGAAGTGGTCGTTCTGCATAATTTATGAATTGATTTTCTTCTGTAGGATATGCAAAGCTTGGTCATTTGTTATAATTTGTGGTGCCAAGCCTTATGTAATTGGAAATATTTATTTCTAACCGAGCTTGTTCACATGTTATAATCTCAGACTCTGCTCTTGGCCTTTAACATGTACTTTTGGCTGATGGTTTTCCAGGTTAAGCCATGGATAAAAACTAGTCTTGGTCCAGGTTCAGGAGTTACAAAATATTTGTTCCATAGGTCTGTCACAATTTAACTTATGTACTTCTAATATAGTAGTTATGGTAGATGCACAGTACATAATTCTAATGGTCATTTCTGCAGTGGCCTGCAGTAGTACTTGAACCAGCTGGGCTTTCACATCGTCGGTTATGGCTGCACAACTTGTATTGGGAATTCAGGAGAGCTCGATCCTTCTGTTGCTTCTGCCATTTCTGATAATGGTATGCTAGAATGCCTTCCATATAATGTTTTAGAACTTGGTCTTATCCACTTCCACAGCCAGTTTTAGAATTTGGACCAATTATTAAATCTTTTAAGTATGTTCTCCAGCTAATTTTCTTAAGTTCTTTGGGCCGTATTATGCTCCAGGATATTTTAGGTGATTAATTTTTCTTTCTTCATTTTAAATCTAATGGTTTAGATTTTAGTACTTTATTATTGATTTAAGTGCAAGATTATGTGAATGCCTTTCTTTTCATTTGGTGTTCATTTAGCATGTTTCGTGCATTCTATTACAGTTATACGTAACAAAAAACTTGCTCATGCTGCAGTCAATTTGAGAAAATACTTGTGGCTTGACAGGTGGTAGTTTCTTATTTAAATGTGAGGTATTTGTTTTAGAAAGTAAAGCAAATTGTTCTAATATCCTTTTTATCTAGGAAGATTTTAAAAATTTAAGCATTTATGCTCTCTTTTCCTATTCCTGTCTAGCTTGGCCCTTTGCTTTCAATTCCAACTAGTTTAAATTTTGTTGTTTGTATCTGGAAAATTTTTATATTCAGATATGAATTAGAGCAGTTGTTCTATTTTTTACTTAATGAATACTATAAGGTCTTTATCCTCTTTTAATTGTAATAAAATCCTGAGATGATATCATTATTTGGAGAGAATTCCATTCTCATAGAACACAGGTAAAAGCATTTAATGTGATTTATGGCTCAAATTTTAATGTACTAAATGAGCAGGTAACTTAGCAGCATATCATTTTGTTGGTTATGATTTCTTCTGTTTTGTGAAGGCATTTTGATTTAGAAATGTTATTCTTTTAATGGGAATCTAAAATTCAGAAATTGCTGCTTGAATAAAGAGATTTCCTCTCGCTGAGTGAAGGACATGACAATCTATTTTCTCATATCATGCTTCTATCTATCCAGACTGTTTGAGTAAATGATTTTTTGGTGTGAATTTTTTTATTCTTTTACTGCTTTGATTTTATGGTGTGAATTGTTTGGTTTTGAATCTTCAAGTAGAGAGGTATTTTGAAATTTTTTTTCATCCTTTTGCTTATCAATTGTAATAATTACGAAATGAGTGCTCACAACCTGCAGATCCGCTTCAAAATCTGATCTTTTGTCTTAATTCTTCGGCTTTAAAATGTTCAAATTTCTCAGCAATCGAGTTTTACTCTACCATAGTGCTATGATATATATTCCATTTGAGTTTTTTTAATCAGATGGAGATAATTCTAAAAGCGTTTCTGGTGCTGGACGTGAGGCTGATGGAACTTTCAAACCAAAAAAATTCCTGAAGCATCAAAATGCATGACTCACAACCATCTTTTATCAGGTAAAATAGCTAGTAAAACTTGAGTTAATGCGGACTTGCATTGGTTTGTTTGGTTCCAATATTGATACTTTGGCTTTGATTATATGTTTATGTTCCTTGTTATATCTGGTCAAGCATGTTTATGATTGGAATATTACCTGTAGGAAACAGGTTGATCCTGAAACAACAAACTACTTCGCAGAAATTTCAAATCTTTTTGAAAGAAGTAGAGTGGACTTTGAGGAGCGATCAGTAATTTGTGCTAATGCTCTTGAAGAGGCTAGCGGGAAAGAATTTGATCTGGCAACTGGTTATATTATAAGCCATACTTTGCAAACTCTCCTGGAGGGCTGTGACGTGGACCACCTTTGTGATTTCCTTCGAGGCTGTTCAAAGGTTTTCCCTTTAATCGCAATGGATAGATCTCATTCTCACGTTGCTAAGACAGCACTCAAGTCATTAGCCATGCATCTTCAGGACAATGAGGCATATTCTGTTATTGAAGAGACATTGGCTATTATATGCGAGGTTTACATAGCTGAATTTTTATTTTATTATTCTTTCATGCAGATAGCTTTTTGGATTATGTTTTGTACAAGAAAAGTTGCATGAATCTTTAGGAGTTCATTTATTATTTTTAGAGTACTAAAGAAAGGTCTGTGCTTAAGAATTGCGTGATTTCTCATTTTATTTATTGTTCATTTGATCATATTATGATCCCTTATAGGTGATTGTTGCCAATCTTGTAGATATGATGTGTAACTATTATGGATCTCATGTACTCCGTAGTCTTCTTCGTCTTTGTGGGGGAGCACCATTAGCATCAGCATTAGCATTTCTATTACAGTCCAATTTTGTTTTATTTTGTAACGTGATTAACAAAACATTATTTCGAATCTAGACCTAGAAATCAAAAAGACTACTAATTTCATTCCATTCTTGCTAGAAACTTTTGTTCAAATAAAGGAAAAAAAAAACCCATAAGGTGTTAGGATTGTATGTCCATTGCCTCTGATTATCTGGAACTGAAATTTTTGGGGGGAGGCTTTACATTTGTTGAGACATTAGAAAACATAGGAGTTTTTGAAAGCAAAATTTAGGGGTTTGTAGTATGATATTTCTATGTTTATAATGATGTCAAATAGGAACAGTATGTGTGCTTTTTTGTATAAACAATCAATAATATTTAGTGACGGACTACCGACGAAAAGTTCATTGCAATTTTTTTATACTACTGGCTGAAAATAGCAACGGAAATAGTAATTCGTTGCTAAAAATAGCAACGGAATTGTGATTTCCATTGCTGAAAATAGCAATCAATGGAAATTAATTTCCGTTGCTATTTTTGACCAATTCACCAAATCTTACGTTGGTTGACATTTGCAACGAAATTCAAATTTCATTGCTAAATTTAGCAACGGAAATGATTTTCCGTTGCTAAAAATAGCAACTGTCAAATTTGCAACCGATTTTTCCGTTGCTAATTTTGATTAGCATCGAAAAATCAATAATTTTCGTTACTATTTCATAATTTTCTTGTAGTGTTGTAATTAATCAGCTTTGTAGTGCCCAATCGACACTACAAGAAAAAGGCCCATTGGGGACCACAATTTATGGACGGGTCAATTTCTGGTCCTTGAAAATATACTAATAACGACCAAATTTTTTGTTCCGTCACTTATTCTCAATTTAGTATTAATTAACAGTGAGGAGATTAAATCTCATCCTAAATAGGAGCCATATCTGGTCCTTAAAACTAGTAAATTGGCGGGACAAACCTACACAACTCCTAAAGACAAAAAAAGGGGACACTTGCTCAAAGATAAATTTCTCTCTCCTCTTTTTTTCTTCTCCGTCTTTGGTTTCTTATAAAAAATGTCGTGCCCTAGCCCCAACTCGAGTGGCTTTTTCCAATTTCCACCCCTTTTCCAACTTGACTACTCTGTTAATGGAAGATGCAGTGGAAGGATCTGCCGGCAATTGCTGCGGAGAATTTGAATACGTGGTCCGGCACCATCACGCTTCTGCAAATTCTTAGAGCAGTGGTTGTCAATTCATTTATTGGCCGCTACCGCTACCGTACAATCATTGTTGTCTCTTTAATATGCATATTGGTAATTTTCAATCTGAGATTTGGTTTTAATAATCAATTTTGATTCTTAAATTCACAGTTCAGTACCAATTTTTGATAATCCATGCTATTAATCTAGGAATTGCATTTAGAAATTTGTCGCTATCAGTGGCAGCTCATTACACAATGCATTTCTTTCTCTTATGCACCTCTTTCATTTCATCTCTTTAGATCTCTTTCACTCTTTGATTTTCTAGGATTTCATTGCATGATGCGCCCTTTCCTTTAATTTTTATGAATTTTCTGTTAATTTCATTGGAATTTCTAATTTCTTGTTCATTTTTCTTCTTGTTTGAAGATTATTCTTGATGGGGGTTGTGGAGAAAATTTTCATTACTGTTTTAGTTCACCAGAATCAGGCTCACCGACTATTGCTACTTCTTCTGGTTCTAAGAAGAAGCCTCTTGTCTTCTTGGGCTCTCCGCAGGTACTTATTTCTCATATCACTTGTACTGGATAATTAGTATATCCTTTTTCTTAGAAAATCGATTTCTTTTTTGTCTTATTAGGTTTCTGCAATTGTGCTTGATGCGCTTTTTAATGCATCTTCAGCTCCCAATTCCATCTTTGAGGTACTCAGTTTCTTACAATAATACATTTTTTTCTCGGCTTTATTTGTACTCGAGCATAATTCAACTTCATGGGCAATGTATCTGTTACAGAGAATTTTTCTTTCATTTTAATGGAATTAACTTGCTAAAAATGGGTATCCTTTGCAACTCAATTTTGTGGTCATTTAGTTACAATTACATAATGGTCTTTTGAGATAATTTATTCTAAATCAAAAGAAGCAAAACTGCAAAATAAGTATGAATCTGTGTGTCGGTTTTTCATGACACAATATTGTTCTTGCCTTTTTCTCAACTTCAAAACAATGTATGGCTGGAGTGAATTCGATTGGAGTTAATTTCATGTTTTCACTTTCTGATGTTGATTAGGTCTGCTCGTCTATTCTAACCTATCTTTAGAGTCTGGTGGTTTTTTTTTTCTATGCTAGAGAAATTGCGTGTATATTGTATGAGGTTTTTTTAAAAGTACTTTTTTCATCTATTATCTGCTTACTAGTTTAGTATGTTTTAGGTTGCAGCAATTGTTACTCAGCCACCTGCACGTAAGGGTAGGGGTGAAAAGGTGATGCCTTCATCAGTTGCCCCGTACGCACTTGACGGAAGCTTGAGAGGTTACTAGCTAGTCTATCTCTTTTTCTGAACAAATGACATCTTTGAAGATAATTTTTGTTCCTTATATTACACTGCAGGATGCTTTTTTGTGCAGTCTAAAGGCATTGCAGCCTGAGCTTTGCATTACAGCAGGATATGGAAATATTTTACCTACCAAGTTTCTTAATATTCCACCAATGGGTTAGTCAAATGTGCTTCAGCTAAACAAACCTGAGAATTTCCTTGCTTTCTAATTTTGAAATGAGTAAGCCATTTGCCTACTAGATAGTAGTTTCTAGTTTCTATATCATGTGATATACTTTGCCTAGAGATACCTGTGAACTTAATTGGATCAATTTATATGTGATCTTTATTTGGTAGGAGACAGGGCTGTAATTGAGTTAAGCGTAGCTGAGTGTTGTTGTTTAAGTGACAAAGTGGAAAGCCTAGAGAAATTAAATTTCAATATTCACATCTAGAATATGGTGTTTGGAACAGTATAAAATGACTAGGTGTCATTGGCATATGTAGAATGCCATTTACTTTTTATTGTTTTTACCATGTCAGGGATTACGACGATGAAGCTAAAGACTATAAGATTGACATGCTAGATGCCAAAACTGAGGCTTCAGATTTTTATGATAAAATTACTAAAGGTAGCACCAACATATTACTTCCTATTACAATTAAATTTGAATCGTTGCTTGGCACTTCTATCAGAGGTTTACAGTTTGAGAGTCTTCACTCTTTGT
Source organism: Excoecaria agallocha (assembly GCA_037975025.1). Classification (NCBI taxonomy): domain Eukaryota; kingdom Viridiplantae; phylum Streptophyta; class Magnoliopsida; order Malpighiales; family Euphorbiaceae; genus Excoecaria; species Excoecaria agallocha. The sequence goes on along the minus strand of JBBPFJ010000867.1, from coordinate 29,957 downwards.
CTAATCATTTTCAAAATATCTTATGTAGAAGCTCCTGCTCTCCGAAAGGAGCAACTTAATGTGATAGGGAAGTAATTTAAAATATATTGGCGATATTTTACTGGAGTATTACTCTAAACAAGGAAGCATACATTCTCATTATGATTCACAAACAGAGAAGGGAAAAATTTATGCATTCATTGCATGTGCCTGTCTGCATCTCTAGTTGTGTGTTTGGACACTTTTGGCTTTGCAGACATCTTACAAGCATTCTCTCCTATGAGTTATATTCTCATTTTGTTTGTTTGCCGTTATAAATGTTGTGCTCTATAATCATTAGATTTAATTATATAGTAAATGCAGTGCAATTTCCTTAGATGTGCTTCATTGTTGCTGAAATAGATACATTTCTTTTATGGATTCAATATGATCAAGTTTCAGTTATCATGTAGGGTTGGTTTTATTTCCACACCAGCGATAGATGGTTTGCAAACTTTTGGAAGGGAAAGGCCAACGGTGAACGCAGCTTTTATTCAAAATCTGGTGAAGTCTTTTTTGGTCAGTTTCGAGATGGATGGTGACATGGGCATTTTCTGTGTATTGATGTTGATGGAGCAAGGTCAGTATTTAATTCATCCTGGTTATCTTATCCCTTTTTTTTTTCCTTGTAAATTTTTGGGTTTGGGGTGGGATAATATCTATTTGACTTGTCACTCGGGGCCTTTTTGTTTTCTACTAGCTTGGTAGTCCCAACATTAATGATGTCAGGTCATACAGAAAATTAAATATATGAGAGAGATAAAATTCCTGGATTTTGAATGTTGTTTGCATGCTCAAATTGGCCACTGAAGTTGCAAGAAATTACACTTAATTTCCACAACTCATTTACTGGTATGAGTAATATACTGTTAGAGAATTTTTTTTTTTTTTTTTGCTCTTTGGTTTTCTCAAACTTGGAATAGACACTGCCGTCATTGGGAATGTTGAGGCTGTGGGAACTCGGTCACAAATTTGATCTCGTTGTGATCAGGATAAAGTAGAGAGGGTTATGGGAAGGGCAACACCTTTTGACCTTTCACGGAGCTCATCTAATTAACACACGCATGCACACACATAAAAGTATATCTTTGAACTGTATTTATTCTGTAGTTGCTTAAAATTTGAAAATTAGGACAAAAAATTGGTCAAATTGCTCTCTTCTATCCTATTGTTACTCTGATGTTCTGTTAGCTTGCTGGTACTCTTCATTGATCTGGAGTTGTCGGTTTTTGGCTTTTCGATGTGAGCAGGATGGCTGATCTATTCCTGTGGAGGATATCTCCTTTGTATAGGTTTGGTTTATAATTTTGGATTAAGACTCAGTTTTTTAATGGTTGGCAGTTGCCTGATGTCTGATTCTTCTAAGGATTATGTGTTTATGGCTATCTGCAGACTAGCAGTCTTTGGGATGTAGCAGGGTTAATTTTTCTGGTTTATCTTTTTCAGCTGTAGTCAGCGTTTATCATGTGGCTCACTAGTGTTAGGCTGCATGTTGTCAGTGAAGGATGATTGGTTTGTATTGAACTCTGTTTTGTGTTTTAAAGAACCTTGAATTTTCTTTTCCTTTTTATCTTCAGATTTTTAAATCGTAGTTTTTTTTTTCTAACTATGAACATTGTCATGCCTTTGTGTGCAATGGTTTGTGAATTGTTTCTAGTTCTATAAATAATTTGTGCGGTCAATTGTTTTTAATGCAGATTCAGTTATCATTTTTTTCATGAACATTTACAGATAAATCACAATCTTCGCTACTATGGCCTTGCAATGGAGCTAAACAGCAGCACAATTGAATTGAAGCACTTTCACAAAACTATGCCGAATAGGTTAGGTTATACTTTTTGCAGGATTTAGAGATTTAAGTTCAAGTTAAAGATTTGAAGGCTTATACAATATTGATTTGCTAGGAATATTAGAAATAGAATTGCAGTTTTTTTTTTTTTTTTTCCAATGGATGGCTAGTGGCTAATGTAAACAATACAACGCTATTTTCTAAATGACATTTATTATTTGTAATTAATTACAAAATTTAAATAAAAGTATTATACTATTGATAATTATGTGTATATGATAATTGAAAATATACGATGGAAAATTTTATTTATTTAGAAATTGATATAAAATGAAAAATTTGGTCATATGATGATTTCTTTTAAGGACTAGATTTATGGTCCTTATTATCTTTTTAATTACCAGATTTTTGGTCCTTAATAACCTGAATGGTCACATGAGATATATTATTAGTGACCGAATTTTAATCTGGTTCTTGAAGATTTATGGTCGTTATTATGCTTTTAAGGACCAGATTTTTGGTCCTTAATAAGCTAGATGATCACGTGACTTACATTATCAAGGACAGAAAATTTGGTCCTTAATACTTTTTAGGGACCAGTTTTTTATCTGGTCATTAAAAGTTTTAAGGACCAGTTGACAAATTTCGTCCTTATTGATCATTAGCGGCGGACCTGTAAGGACGGGATAGTGACCGGATTTTCCCGTCCTTATTGGATTTTAAGGATTGGATTGACACTTTCAAAGACCGAATTTTCCGTCCTTATAGGCCTTTTTTCTTGTAGTGCGATGCCTTCTGGCTATCGATTGTTAGCGATGAGATGTGGACACTATGATACGGCATCTCGAGTTGGGTCTTTTTCCCTATCACGAAGAGACTGATCAATTCAGGCAGAGGAGCCTCAACTTGGTCAGGCCTTAAAAGTGGGATTAAATAGCTAAAGGTTAGAAGTTTCCTTCCTTAAGCTCGATGATCCTTCGATTTTAAGGGTGATTCGAGTAATGAAGGGAAGAGAGTGCACGTCACAGTGGTGACTCCACTGGGGAGGATTCGAGACTTAGATCCTAAACTACTTTTGATTTATGTGACATAAAAGGCTTTTGGTTAAGAAATTTTATCTCTTTTCAAAATTGCATTAAAATCATGTTAGAGCCTTAGATTAAGTTATACGTCCCAGTTTTCTGACCCTGGTGCATTTTCGAAGCACTCCCTTATCATTCACTCAACCGAGGTAGTGTTGAGGATATTCACTAGCCCAAGTCTAGTACCTCTTGGTATATAAAATGATGACCCGATTGATCGTTAAGCTTGTGATAAGCTAGACCAATTGGCATGGACTATGCTTGGATAGCCTTGTAATTAAGTACCTAGACCAAAAGCCCATGTAATGACATAGAAATCTTCACTAGGATATCCATAATAATCTTGCATTACTTGTGATGTGGGTCCTTGTGTATCAACAAACCTAAATAAAACCAGATGTTCACTTATCAAAGGTTGTTATGCCTCAGTAAGCCCATTTTGATTTGTTTAGATCGCCCAAATACGCATTGACAAAACCTTTTTTGTGTGCTTTTCTTGAGAGGCGTTATGCTGCCAAATTTTTGCTATACACCATACACATTCATTAGGGTCTCTTATTGACCCATGAATTAAACCCACCTAGAAAGAGGACTTTGACCACGTGTGTAGGAGAAATAAGGTGGAGAGGATTCTTACTTGTGGCTGTCGATGTTGTATCTTACGATCATGTATCTATATCTGATCATGGATCATGCTAACAACTCCGTTTTGATAGCCATAATAGAGCGATCATTACTCAGGTGGCTCGAATAGTCATTTCGTTAAAAAAAATGATTTACTGAACAAATAGAAGAATTATTATTAGGATAGAGTTCAGAACTAGGATCTGAGTCGGGTATAGATAGGATTTTAGAGAAAGTTTCAGAAGGGTATTGAAAACAGTTAAAAAGGAAAATCATGTATGATCTCACTCCTCCTGTTGGTTCCTCTGGTTCCCAAGATGCTGATAAGAGTATGGATGATCTTGAGAGAAAGATGATGTAAATGTTTGTAAGTCTCACAGCTAGTTTGTCCTCAATCTCAGCTGCTCAGCTAGTTGTGCCAACTATTGCTTGAGTCGAACCAACTCATATCAGGGAGATTCCAGCAGCATCTGTCCTAACACCTCCACTAACAACAGATGTCAGGAATGTGGCTGCATGAGGGATGGAAAGAGATGTCCCTCGAGGTGGTCCCGAATGTGATTTTATAACTGAGAATGAGGAGTAATTATGCGCCCTTCAAGTACTGAAGAATCTTATCCCTAAAGAGAAAAATCCTATTATAAAGAAGATCGAAGAGAAGTTAGAGGCTTTGACCAGGATGCTGTTAGCTAGGAAAAGAGTCAGCCCTGAGGATATTGATTTTAATAGTTAAGATGCTTTTCCCAGTGGATTCAAGATGCCTAATTTCATTAAGTTTGAGGGAACATTTGACTCATTGGCTGCCTATGAAAAAAAACTGCCTTTACTAAGAGATAGAAAGCAGACCTTTTTAGTCTCAGCCTTGTGGGTCGTAATATTGATTGGTAGCATAGCTTGGATAGGAAGACCAAGAAAGATTGAAAAAGGTTGATGGAGGAGTTCTTTAGACAGTATGATTGTAGTACACGTATGGAAATCACTTTAAAAGATTTGGAAATATTATAGTAGAAACCTGGGGAATATTTCCACGAGTACCTCACTCGATGGAGGAACAAGTAATGGAGATAAAAAGAAAGCCTAACATACAGGATCGAATTCGATTGTTCATTCGGAAAGCTAGTCCTTACCTAAAGAAGGGTCTCAAAATGAAAAGGTTAAAAGATTGGGAATCTTTGAAAGACAAAGCAATTGAAGCCGAGGGATAATATTTGGTAAAGAAGGCTAATGTTGTGAGTTCAAATAGTGAAAGTTATGGTAATAACAAAAGGGGTTTCAAAAGCTCGGGTTTTGGTAAGAGTATCGATAAAAGTAGTGGCAGTGGAAGAACTACAAAGTATCGGTGACAGGGGTCAACTAACGACGTTATTTTGATTTGGGGAAGTCATTATTCTGGTGCCTTAGCTATTTAATGAAAGAAGGAAAGTTACAGCAGATGCCATCAAACCTGCAAGGAGTTAGGGTCAGCCAGGACATAGGTCTAATTAGTATTATGCCTTCCACCAACACACAGAGCTTGAAACTAATTATTGTTATACCTTAAGGGGCCAAATCCAAGACTTGATTGATTCTCAACAGATTTTTAATCCAGAGAAAAGAGCCAAGAAGAAGGAAGCTTACAATATTGTTCTGCCGCCAGTGTTTATGGTTGGGTCTTGGTTGCCAGAGTGGTATGTTCTTAAAGATTTGTATGGTAATGAGTATTTGGCTATCACTCACAAGGCTTGAAGAAGTGGTAATAGTCCAGATGTAAGTGCAGAAGGGTTGATCAAAGTAGGGAAATCAGTTCAATTAGCGGATATATGGGATATGGATAGTGAGGTGGGTTTGGTTAAGGATGAAGAGAAGTTGAAAGACCTGTGGAAAATTGATAAAGATGATAAGGAAACCACAAATGAAAAAGTGGTTTAAGCTATCACTAGGTGTGGTAGAGTCATGCCTGAGGTTGAGAGGCAACAGGAACCCACCGCACCTACAGAAGAAAAAACCATGGGGGATAATCGCTCTTGAAGCAACTTAAGAAGACATCTGCTCAAATTTCAATTTGGGATTTGCGGAGGCAATTGCCTTCCCACCAGCAGAAACTAATGGAAGCTTTATGTGAATCAATGGTTTCTGCCACTATATCTCCTTTCGAACTGTTAGAAATGGTGACTCGATCTGTCGTTATGCTTATGATGAGCTAGACCTATTGGTAGAGACTACGCTTGGGTAGCCTTGTAATCGAGTACTTAGACCAAAAGCCCATGTAATAACATAGAAATCTCCACTATATTATTTGTAATAATCTTACATTGCTTATGATGTGAGTCCTTGTGTATTAAGAAAACCTGAATAAATCAAGATGTTCGCTTATCAAAGGTTTCCATGCCCTAGTAGTCCATTTTGATTTGTTTGGATTGCCTGAATACGTATTGATAAAACCTTTTTTATGTGCTTTTCCTGAAAGGCATAATGCTGTCGAATTTTCGCTGTGCACCATACACATTCATCAGGATTTCTTATTGAACCATGAATTAAGCCCACCTAGGAAGAGGATTTTGACCATGTGTGTGGGAGAAATAAGGTAGAGAGAATTCTTGCTTGTGGTTGTCGATGTTGTATCATACGACCATGCATCTGTATCTGCTCATGCATTATGCTAACAACCTCGTTTCGATAGCCATAATAAAGCCATAATTACCTAGGTGGTTTTGAGGTTCAGACGGTCGTTTCATGAAGAAATGATTTGCTTAACAAATAGAAGAATTGGTATTAGGATAGAGTTTAGAACTGGGATCTAAGTCGAGTATAGACAGTATTTTAGAGGAATTTTTAGAAGGGTATTAAGAACAGTCAAAAAGGGAAATCATGTCTGATCTTACTCTTCTGATTGGTTCTTGTGGTTCTCAAGATGTCGATAAGGGGATGGATAATCTTGAGAGGAAGATGATGTCAATGTTTGCAAGTTCCACAGCTAGTTTGGCCTCAATCTCAGCTAGTTATACCAGTTGTTGCTCTAGTTGAACTAACTCATGTCGAGGAGATTTCAGCAGCATCTATCCTGACACGCCCACTAGCAGTAGATGTTAGGAATGTGGCTGCATGAGGGATGGAAAGAGATGTCCCTCGAAGTGGTCCCGAATGTGATTTTATAACTGATGAGGAGGAGGAATTATACGCCTCTCAAGTACTGAAGAATCTTATCCCTAAAGAGGAAAATCCTACCATAAAAAATCGAAGAGAAGCTGAAGGCTTTAACTAGGATGCTGTCAGTTGGGAAAGGAGTCAGTCCTGAGGATATTGATTTTGATAGTTAAGATGCTTTGCCCAGTGGATTCAAGATGCCTAATTTCATGAAATTTGATGGAACATCTGACTCACTGGCTCATATCAAACAATATGTTTTGCTCATGAAAAAAACTTCCCTCACTAAGAGATAGAAGTAGACCTCTTCAGTCTCAGCGTTGTGGGGCATATTGTTGATTGGTATCATAGCTTGGATAGAAAGACAAGGAAGATTGGAAGAGGTTGACGGAGGAGTAGGCAGTATGATTGTAGTACACGTATGGAAGTCAGTTTGAAAGATTTGGAAATATTACAACAGAAACTTGGGAAATCTTTCCACGAGTACCTCACTTAATGGAATTTGATTGTTCATTCAGAAAGCTAGTCGTTACCTAAATGAGGGTCTCAAAATGAAAGGGTTTAAAGACTGGAAATCTTTGAAAGACATAGCAATTAAAGCCAATGGAGAATATTTTGAAAAGAAGGCTAGTGCTATGAGTTCAAATAGTGGAAGTTATGGTAATAACAAGTAGGGTTTCAGAAGCTCGAGTTTTGGTAAGAGTGTCGATAACAGTAGTAGCTGTAGAGGAAAAAGTGGAAGAACTACTGAAGTATTGATGACAGGGGTCAACAAATGGCATTATTCGGATTTAGGGAAGTCATTATCCTTGTGCCTTAGATGTTTGATGAAAGAAGGGAAGTTAAAGCCAATGCAATCCAAATCTGCAAGGAGTTAGAGTTAGCTAGGGCATAGATTTGATTGGTATTATGCTTTTCACCAGCACATAGTGTAATGCCCCTCAGTATACCCTAGAAGAATTATCACTAATTAATTATTAGTTTCTATGTTTAATTAAGTATAAATGCAAGTAGAAGGACCTAATTGAAAAGTAAAAGAGTAAGATGTGGGATATTATTTGAAATAAAGGAAAGTTGAGGGATTAAATGGCAAATTTGACTAAAACATGACATTTGGACCAATTGAAATCTAAGGGGAGGTAGATATTTTGATGAAGGAGGGCCGGCCAACTCATGGTCTTCACTCTCCATCTTCATCTTCTCTATCTCCTAAACCCTAAACTCTCTCTCCTCCTCTCTCTCTCTAGATTTCTTGGAATTTTGATATAAAGGAATAAAGATTTACTTGGATTTTGGGATTAAGGTAACTTGTTTCTCCTTTGATATGTATGTTTAATGGTATAGCTAGATGGATTTTCATAGAAGTGTCTTATGTTTTGTTAGAAGGAGAATCAAGTAAAAGGAAAGAGAAAGAGCTCTCCAAGGTTGAAGAAGACTTGGAGCTTAGTAAGGTATGGGAACTTAGGATTTTTGTATGTGTTTATATATATATATATATATATATATATATATATAATATATATATATATATATATATATATAATATATATATATATAATATATATATATATATATATATACATTGACTTGTCATGAGAGAGATCTTGAGTGCCCTCTCTCATGTGTTTTATGGATGATTTGAAGCTTATAAGGGTTTAGAATTGAAAGCATGTGAGTTTTGGTTGACAATATGAAAATCTGTTTTAAAAATCATTTGACTAGTCTGTACACTTTTGCTCATATTTTGAGCTATAGTTGTTCAAATGATGAAATTCCAGTTGATATAGAAACTAGACTTGCATGCCTTGATTTTGTTAGAAGAGACCGAAATCTGATTTTCACTGCATGATAGTGAAAATTGGTATTGAAACTTAATTATAGTTGTGACTTTTGCCTTTATGAATAGTCTGTGGTTTTTCTTGAATAACTGGAGTTTTACAGGTCCTATTGGAATGATTTTTGGTGTTTTGAAAACAAGAAACTTAGGCCTACAACTTTGTTGAAGGCCATTTTAGCTAAAACTGTCGTTTTACAGGTCAAAAATGGTATAGAAGTCGAAACTGGAAATCGGTCTCGAGGCGGTTTAGGGCTCACGGTTACCATGAATTTCATAGTAACCATGAGGTGCCTAAATTTTTAGTTCAGACCAAAAGTATTTACTGGACCACCGTTTACTAAAGTTTCATAGTAACCGTGACCCAGTCTCGTGGCATTACTTCATGGTTACTACCCTGAGCTTGATAACCGTGAGGTAATGAGCTTTTAGTCCAGAAACAAAACCCGAACTATCTCACGATTACCAATAAATTCTTAGTAACCGTGACCTGAGTTCATCACCCTACTTCACGGTTACTACAAGTATGTTGGTAACCATGAGGTAGTTTGTTTTAGTCCAGAGACCTAGAGCAATATGGCTCACGGTTACTAGGAAATTTGTAGTAACCGTGACCCTTAATGTAAGTTGGGTCTCAACGGGGTTACTAGGGAATAGATTGTTAGTAACCGTGACCCTCCCCTGTATTTTGGAAACTGTATTTTCTTGGATTCCTTTAAGGTATAGACTTGTCTAAGCCCTTCCTAAGCTTATAAGTCATCCTAAATTACAGTCAGGTAGCAAAATGTGTTCTCTATAAATGCAAGGTTGCTTATTGATTAAAAGGTGAGTTTCTATTACTCAAATAGAAACATACATGAGTTTATTTTAATGAAATTACAGTATATGATTATTAATTATGCTATAAAAAAAGCAAAGGAAAAATGCATATTATTATAAGGATTAGCATTTGTTAATGCTATATAGAATAATTGTGATGAAATTGCACAATATATGAAATATGATATGTTAGGCCTACACTTAGAGACTTGGTTGTGGATAGATAGACATGCCTATAGGGTTTTATCGCAGCTGCTTCTGTTTGACTCATATGAGTCTTCTGTGTTTGTCTCTACGTGAGACTTCTATTTAGATACCTACGGGTATCCTTCTGTTTTGATACCTTCGGGTATCCATTGCACCCGTTATCCACACCCATAGGAATTTACACAGGCCATTAATGCAAATAATGATATGCATACACCGTTTAAAATCTTGTTACTGTTCTGATTAATGAATAATGCTATATTTGTAGTTAAATGCATGCTATTTATTGTAAGGAATGCTTAGTAATAACTACTATGGGTGGTTATCAGCATGTTATTAGTTGTTCCCCACTAAGCTTTATAGCTTAGCACGGGTGTTCATCCATGTAGGTTCGCAAGGTAGAACTTTTATTTAGGGACAAAGCCAACAATCTCCAAAGCCAACACCAGATTAGAAGTAGCTTGAAAATGTATGAGATTGGGTTTTTGTATCTCTTTTGCTTACTGCTAATGTGTTTGTTTATATAAAGGCATGTAATTATAAAGTTATGTAAGGAATACTCATCAGCAGGTGAAAGTATAAGTCTATGATCATGCATGATATGCATAGAATGAATGTATGTATGCTCATATATGCATCATAAACAGATAAGTCATAGCATTAATGGAATTAATAAATGTAATTAGTAACAGTAATCAGGATTATCTAGTATAGTCATTACATTTTTTGTATTAGAGTGCCTTGGTTTAGGCGGTTCTGGCCGATAGGAATTTCAAGTGTCATAGATATAGAATTTTGTTTTTGTTGGCTGATTGTGGTTGTCCCTGTGTTTCTTTGATATAGTTAGAGATGGAAAGGCATCATGAAGTGGTAGATAAGTCGGCTGAGAATAATTTACCGGGTCAATCGAATCCTTCTCAGCCGGAATCTTCTGCATCTACTAGAGGTGGTGCAGCTGCTGTTGAGTCTGGGGAAGCCTTATTGAAGATTTCCCATGATATGGCTCAGATTTTGCAAAGGATGACTGCACCAAGGCTCCAATTTCTGAGATTAGAAAACATGGTGCAGAAGAGTTCCTAGGCTCTACTTGGGAAGAGTCTGAGAAAGCTGAGTTATGGCTTGAAAGATTGGAGCAGGTTTTTGCAGAGGTTTAATGCCCCGCCAGTCAAAAGGTGACTTGTGCTATGTCCTTGCTTCAGGGAGCAGCCTATGACTGGTGGAAATTAGTTCTGACTCAACCTCAACTACCTGATTTCCTCTCTTGGGAATTCTTTGTAGTCGAGTTTAAAAGGAGGTATGTGACAGAAGCTTATAAAGATGAAAGGTTGAAGCAGTTTCTGAATCTTAAGCAGAGAGGTATGTCAGTGGCTGAATATGAGGTAGAATTCAGTCGCTTGAGCAAGTATGCACCAAAACTAATGCTGACTGGGACTTTCAAGTGTCGTCAGTTTGAAGATGGATTAAATGATCAGATTCGGGATCATTTGATAGGGCCTCTTTCTTTGCATCCTGTGGATTATCATCAACTGGTTCAAGCAGCTATCCGGGTTGGGAAAGAAGAGAATGTTAAAAGAGAAAGAGAGCAAAGAAGAAGAAGTTTTTCTCGGGGTGGTTCCTCATCCGGGAAAAGATCGAGGTTGACTCAAGGAGATCAACCAATGTCATCTGGCAATAGCCCTGCATCTAGAGGTAGACAGCAGGGGGCTTTTTCTTCAGCCAGTTCAGGTAGAGGTACTACATCAAGACAAGGCAGAGGCCAAGCTCCAGAATGCACCTATTGTTTTAGGCGACATTGGGGCACTTGTAGAATGCTCACAGGTGGTTGCTTCAGATGTGGCAGCACGGAGCATTTTATAGCCAATTGTCATATGCTGCAGGATCAAGTCTCGAGTCAACAGAGTAACCGAGGAGCTTCTAATGCACCATCTTCTGGTAGAGTTCGTGGTAGAGGCAGAGGTAGATCAGGCCAGTTTAGAGCCCAGTCCCGGAATGTTTCTGAGACTGTGGATCGACCTTTTGCTCCGACACCTCCTATTCGAGCTTATGCTATGAAAGGTCGAGAAGATGCTGATGCTCCTGAAGTCATAGCTGGTACATTCTCCCTTTTTGATAGTGATGTGCATGTGCTTATAGATCCAGGATCTACACATTCCTATATTTGTAATGGGGAGCTGGGTAGAAATGTATCTATTGTTGATCATATGAATTATGATATATGTGTAATCAGTTCTTTGGGCCACAGTATTCATGTAAATAAAGTTTATAGAAATTGCCCAATTAGAATTCAAGAGAGAGAGTTCCTAGCTGACCTAATTGTTTTACCTTTTCATGAATTTGATGTAATCCTGGGTATGGATTGGTTGTCTAGATATCATGCCATAGTGGACTGTAAAGCTAAAACAGTATTGGTTAAGAACGATGGGGAAGTAGAGACGTTGATTCAGGGTATTAAGTCAAAACCCTTAACCAATGTTATCTCTGCTATGAAAGCGAAAAGATTCCTTAGAAAAGGATGTGAAGCATATTTGGCTTTGGTCCTTGATTCTAAGAGGGAGACAGTCAATCTTCAAGATATTCCTATGATTAATGAGTTTCCTGATGTTTTTCCTGAGGAACTTCTAGGTTTACCACCTGAGAGAGAAGTCGAGTTATCTATTGAGACTTTGTCTGGAATTACTCCTGTCTCGAGAGCATCCTATAGAATGGCACCAACAGAACTGAAAGAGTTAAAGGTTCAGTTACAAGAATTATTAGATAAAGGCTTCATTAAGCCCAGTGTGTCACCTTGGGGCGCACCTGTGTTATTTGTTAAAAAGAAGGATGGTACTTTGAGAATGTGCATTGACTACAGACAACTTAATAAAGTGACAGTGAAGAACAAGTATCCTTTACCTCGAATTGAGGATCTCTTTGATCAGTTACGGGGTGCAGGAGTGTTTTCTAAAATTGACCTGAGGTCGGGATACTACCAACTTCGGGTCAAAGACATGGATGTACAGAAGACTGCCTTTAGAACTCGATATGGTCATTATGAATTCTTAGTAATGCCTTTCGGGTTGACTAATGCACCTGTAGCTTTCATGGATTTGATAAATACGGTGTTTAAACCCTATTTAGATCAGTTTGTCATGATGTTTATAGATGACATTCTGGTTTATTCTCGTGATGAATCGGATCATGCAGAGCATTTGAGATTAGTGTTACAGATTTTGAGAGAACAACAGCTTTATGCCAAGTTAAGCAAATGTGAGTTCTGGCTTAAAGAAGTTTCTTTCCTTGGGCACGTGGTGTCTTCAGAAGGTATCAGGGTAGACCCTAGAAAAGGTTGAGGCTATAGTAAATTGGAGACCGCCTAGAAATGTGCCAGAAGTCCAAAGTTTCTAAGGCTTAGCTGGCTATTATAGGCGGTTTGTGAAAGGTTTTTCAGTCATTGCCTCTCCGCTCACTAAGTTACTTCGAAAAGAAGCTAGATTCAAGTGGACAGACCATTGCCAAGCCAGTTTTGATCAGTTAAAGAAGATGTTAATGGAACCTCCAGTCCTTACCCAACCAATAACGGGTAGAGAATATGCTATGTATAGTGATGCATCGAAAAGTGGATTGGGATGCATGCTGATGCAAGAGGGTAAAGTAATAGCTTATGCATCCAGACAGTTGAAGCCTCATGAACAGATTATCCGAACCATGATTTGGAATTTGCCGCAGTTGTGTTTGCTTTAAAGATTTGGCGGCATTACTTATATGGTGAGAAGTGCAGAATCTATACAGATCATAAGAGTCTTAAATACTTGCTTACTCAGCGAGATCTCAATTTAAGACAGCGCAGATGGCTAGAATTGTTAAAAGACTACGATTGTATAATCGACTACCACCCAGGAAAGCTAATATGGTAGTTGATGCTTTGAGCCGAAAGATGATGGCAACTATGCTATTACAAGGTTATAAATGGAGATTGGCATCTGATGGGGCTTTGTTAGCTCAATTGCGAGCTCGCCCTAATCTCAGGCAGACAGTTCTTGATGCACAATCAGATGATGTAAAGTTACAGCAATTGGCTCAATCATTTCATGCAGGAAGTCTGATAGAATATTCAATTGGAATTGATGGTGGTCTTTATTATCGGAATCGTTTGTGTGTGCCAGATGTTAAAGAAATGAAAGAGGCATTATTGCAAGAAGCCCATAGTACAGTATTTACCATACATCCTGGTAGCAACAAAATGTATAGAGATTTGAAACAGTTATATTAGTGGCCAGGAATGAAGAGAGATGTGACTGAGTATGTTTCCAAGTGTCTAACATGTCAACAAGTAAAAGCAGAGCATCAACTTCCTTCGGGATTGCTGAATCCTCTTCCCATTCCTCAGTGGAAGTGGGACAATGTCACTATGGACTTTGTTACAGGTCTACCCACTATTCAAAGGAAACATGATGCAGTGTGGGTCATAATAGACAGATTGACAAAGGTAGCTCATTTTATACCAATTCGAATTAATTACTCAATGGACAAGTTGGCTGAATTGTATATAGATCAGATTGTTAGACTGTATGGGGTACCAATTTCAATTGTTTCAGATCGGGATCCGAGGTTCACTTCCAGATTTTGGAAAAGTCTACAACAAGCCTTAGGCATAAAGCTCCTTCTTAGTACTGCTTTCCATCCTCAAACTGATGGGCAGTCAGAGAGAATCATACAGGTGTTAGAGGATATGTGTAAGAGGCTGTGTTTTAGATTTTCCCGGGAGTTGGGATAAATATATGACTTTGATGGAGTTTGCATACAACAATGGCTATCAAACTAGCATTGGTATGCCACCATATGAAGCTATCTATGGTCGGAAATGTAGAACTCCTTCCTGTTGGATGGAGTTAGCTGAAAGTAAGTTGACAAGTCCTGACATTGTTAAAGATACCGAAGAAAAGATTCAACTTGTCAAGCAACGATTGAAAGAAGCCAGCGATAGACAGAAATCGTATGCGGATCTGAAAAGAAAGGACATTGAATATCAAGTGGATGATAAAGTATTCCTAAAGGTGTCCCCATGGAGAAAAGTACTATGGTTCGGAAAGAAAGGAAAGCTCAGTCCCCGGTTTATTAGTCCTTACAGAATCTTGGAATGAATTGGACCGATAGCTTATCGACTGGATCTTCCCAGTGAACTATCGAAGTTGTACAATGTTTTTCATGTTTCTATGCTTCTACGGTATTGATTTAATGAATCACACATCATACCAGTGCAAGATATCAGTGTCAAAACTGATTATACATATGATGAAGAGCCTAAACAGATTCTAGCCAGGGAAAATAAACAGTTAAGGAACAAAGAAATTCCTCTAATCAAAGTGTTATGGCAACACCATGGAGTACAAGAAGCGACTTGGGAACCTGAAGCAGCTATGCGGGCTCAATACCCTCAGCTCTTCAGTACAGGTATGAATTTCGAGGACGAAATTCTTTTAGGGGGAGAGAGTTGTAATGCCCCTCAGTATACCCTAGAAGAATTATCACTAATTAATTATTAGTGTCTATGTTTAATTAAGTATAAATGCAAGTAGAAAGACCTAATTGAAAAGTAAAAGAGTAATATGTGGGGTATTATTTGAAATAAAGGAAAGTTGAGGGACTAAATGGCAAATTTGGCTTAAACATGACATTTGGACCAATTGAAATCTAAGGGGAGGTAGATATTTTGATGAAGGAGGGCCGGCCAACTCATGGTCTTCACTCTCCATCTTTATCTTCTCTATCTCCTAAACCTTAAACTCTCTCTCCTTCTCTCTCTCTCTCTAGATTTCTTGGAATTTTGATATAAAGGAATAAAGATTTACTTGGATTTTGGGATTAAGGTAACTTGTTTCTCCTTTAATATGTATGTTTCATGGTATAGCTAGATGGGTTTTCATAGAAGTGTCTTATGTTTTGTTAGAAGGAGAATCAAGCAAAAGGAAAGAGAAAGAGGCTCTCCAAGGTTGAAGAAGACTTGGAGCTTAGTAAGGTATGGAAACTTAGGATTTTTGTATGTGTTTATATATATATATATATATACATTGACTTGTCATGAGAGAGATCTTGAGTGCCTCTCTCATGTGTTTTATGGATGATTTGAAGCTTAGAAGGGTTTAGAATTGAAAGCATGTGAGTTTTGGTTGACAATATGAAAATCTGTTTTAAAAATCATTTGACTAGTCTGTACACTTTTGCTCATATTTTGGGCTATAGTTGTTCAAATGATGAAATTCTAGTTGCTATAGAAACTATACTTGCATGCCTTGATTTTGTTAGAAGAGACCAAAATCTGATTTTCACTGCATGATAGTGAAAATCGGTATTGAAACTTAATTGTAGTTGTGACTTTTGCCTTTATGAACAGTCTGTGGTTTTTCTTGAATAACTGGAGTTTTACAGGTCCTATTGGAATGATTTTTGGTGTTTTGAAAACTAGAAACTTAGGCCTACAACTTTGTTGAAGGCCGTTTTAGCTAAAACTGTCGTTTTATAGGTCAAAAATGGTATAGAAGTCGAGACTGGAAATCGGTCTCGAGGCGGTTTAGGGCTCACGGTTACCATGAATTTCATAGTAACCGTGAGGTGCCTAAATTTTTAGTTCAGACCAAAAGTATTTACTGGACCACGGTTACTAAAGTTTCATAGTAACCGTGACCCAGTCTCGTGGCATTACTTGACGGTTACTACCCTGAGCTTAGTAACCGTGAGGTAATGAGCTTTTGGTCCAGAAACAAAACTCGAACTATCTCACGGTTACCAATAAATTCTTAGTAACCGTGACTTGAGTTCATCACCTTACTTCACGGTTACTACAAGTATGTTGGTAACCGTGAGGTAGTTTGTTTTAGTCCAGAGACCTAGAGCAATATGGCTCACGGTTACTAGGAAATTTGTAGTAACCGTGACCCTTAATGCAAGTTGGGTCTCACGGTTACTAGGAATTGTTAGTAACCGTGACCCTCCCCTGTATTTTGGAAACTGTATTTTCTTGGATTCCTTTAAGGTACAGACTTGTCTAAGCCCTTCCTAAGCTTATAAATCATCCTAAATTACAGTCAGGTAGCAAAATGTGTTCTCTATAAATGCAAGGTTGCTTATTGATTAAAAGGTGAGTTTCTATTACTCAAATAGAAACATACATGAGTTTATTTTAAAGAAATTACAGTATATAATTATTAATTACGTTATAAAAAAAAGCAAAGGAAAAATGCATATTATTATAAGGATTAGCATTTGTTAATGCTATATAGAATAATTGTGATGAAATTGCACAATATATGAAATATGATATGTTAGGCCTGTACTTAGGGACTTGGTTGTGGATAGATAGGCATGCCTATAGGGTTTTATCGCAGCTGCTTCTGTTTGACTTATATGAGTCTTCTGTTTGTCTCTACGTGAGACTTCTGTTTAGATACCTACGGGTATCCTTCTGTTTTGATACCTCCGGGTATCCATTGCACTCGTTATCCACACCCATAGGAATTTACAGAGGCCATTGATGCAAATAATGATATGCATACACCGTTTAAAATCTTGTTACTGTTCTGATTAATGAATAATGCTATATTTGTAGTTAAATGCATGCTATGTATTGTAAGGAATGCTTAGTAATAACTACTATGGGTGGTTATCAGCATGTTATTAGTTGTTCCCCACTAAGCTTTATAGCTTAGCACGGGTGTTCATCTGTGTAGGTTCGTAGGGTAGAACTTTTGTTCAGGGACAAAGCCAACAATCTCCAAAGCCAACACCAGATTAGAAGTAGCTTGAAAATGTATGAGATTGGGTTTTTGTATCTCTTTTGGTTACTGCTAATGTGTTTGTTTATATAAAGGCATGTAATTATAAAGTTATGTAAGGAATACTCATCAGTAGGTGAAAGTATAAGTCTATGATCATGCATGATATGGATAGAATGAATGTATGTATGCTCATATATGCATCATAAACAGATAAGTCATAGCATTAATGGAATTAATAAATGTAATTAGTAACAGTAATCAGGATTATCTAGTATAGTCATTACACACAGGGCATGAAACTAATTACCGTCATACCTTGAGGGGCCGCATCCAAGACTTGGTTGATTCTCAACACATTTTTAATCTAGAGAAAAGAGCCAAGAAGAAGGAAGCTTACAATGTTGTGTCGCCACCAGTGTTCATGGTTGGGTTTGGGTTGCCAGAGTGGTATGTTCTTAAAGATTTGTATGGTAATAAGTATTTGGCTATCACTCACAAGGCTTAGGGAAGTGGTAATAGTTTAGATGCAAATGCAAGAGGGTTGATCAAAGTAGGGAAATTGGTTCGATTAGTGGATATATGGGATACAGACAGTGAGGTAGGCTTGGTTAAGGTTAAATAGGAGCCAAAGGATCAATGGAAAACTAATAAAGATGAAAAGGAAATGACAAATGAAAAAGTGGTTCAAGCTATCACTAGGAATGGTAAAGTCATGCCTGAGGTTGAGAGGCAACAGGAACCCACCGCACCTACAGAAAAAAGAGCCACAAAGGACAATTTTGTCTTAATGCAACTCAAGAAGACACCTACTCAGATTTCAATTTGGGATTTGCTGAGGTAATTGCCTTCCTACTAGCAGAAACTAATGGAAGTTTTATGTAAATCAATGGTTGCTGCCACCATATCTCCTTCTGAACTGTTAGAAATGGTGAAAGGGTATTCTGAGGAGAAGATTGTGTTCACTAACTCGGACCTTCCCCCTAAAGGACATGAGCATAACCACCCTTTATACATTAGGGCTAAAGTAAATGGTAAGCACATTGTATGTGTAATGGCGGATGACGGCTCTTCCATCAATGTATGTCCCTTTACAACAATGATAGCCTATAATGTTGATGAAACCATGCTCACTAAGTCTCGACTTACTATAATGGCTTATGACAACTCTAAGAGACAAGAAACTAGCACTTTTAGGGCAGTAGTAAAGATGGGGCCTATTGAGACTGAGACATAGTTTACAGCGTAATAGATACCAGCTAATTTCTCCCTATTGGTGAGATGACCTTGGTTCCACAAACTAGGAAGGTTTCCTTCTACCTTACACTAGATGACCCAAATTTCGCACAAAGGTGGTATGGTTACTATCGAGGCAACAAAAAAGAATTCGGTCTCTACTTTAAGCATAGCTAACCAACCATTCAATGGTTTTCATGTAGCTAGAATTGGTGCTAAAGAAGAAGAAATAGATTTTGCAAGCCCTCGGGCTGTTAATATGATGAAGAAAATGAATTATTTGCCCGGCACCAAATTAGGAAAGAATTATCAAGGGATCCCTGTACCCATTGCTCTCGTTGGTCAAAAAGACAGAAAGGGTTTGGGCTATTATAAGAATGATGTTGAGAAATAGCCTGACCAACAACCAGGAAAAGTTCTTTATATCTTGGAAAGCTTTGTGCCAGCATTCAAGGGGTACATGTATTATGGGGAGGCTGAGCCTGTAGTAATTCAAAGAAAGATTTTCCTTGGATTTGAGATCTTTAATGATATCTTTCATTGGTCAACTGGAACCATTAAGCCTGTACTAGGGTTCTGGGATGAAGAAGTTATGGTCAAGCTCGCTGCTTTGGATTTGGGTTACCCCGAGGTGGTACCGACACTGGAGTCACTAGCCACCGAGGCTAAAGGAAAGGAGGAAACTGAGCGTGAGGCTGGGGTGCTTGAGAAGAAGAAACCATCGAAAGAAGGAGATGCATCGGCTGTCCCTGATTCAAAAGATAATTCTTTTATTGATGTAATTTACATTCTTGAATTGTTTTGTGATGATGTACCTTTTTCTTGCTCAAGTTAATAAGATGAATAACTTTGCTTATTTGTGCGATGTTTCATCTAATTATATCATGTATGATCATAATCACGACTCATTCGTATTTGACATTAATTCAACAAACACTACTCCATTTAATCTTGGAACCCAAGATAACCCTAAAGAGATCTTGATTGCATCTGAAATAACTCTTAAAGAAAGGATAAAATTTGAGAAAATATTAAGAAAATATGAACATGTCTTTTCATGGACCTATGAAGACATACTTAGAATTGACAGAGACATTGCAGAGCATGCCATCCTGACATATCCAAATAGTAAGCCAGTAAAATAGAAGCTTCGAAGGCTCAAACCAGAATGGGAAGAAAAGGTAAAGAAAAAGGAAAAGGTTAAAAGGTATATTGAAGTGAAGTTTTTGGATGAGGTACAATATCTTACTTGGCTAGCTAATGTCATTCATATTGCCAAGAAATATGGAAAGGCAAAAATGTACGTAGACTATTGAGATTTGAGCAAAACATGCCCGAAAGATGACTTTTCACTCCCCACATAGATTTGTTGGTCGATAGTGCAATAAAGTGCATGATATACAGTTTTGTTGATGGGTATATGGGGTACAATCAGATCTTAAATAAGATAGTAGATGGGATAAAGACAACCTTCATTACTGAATAGGGAACTTATGCATATAAAGTCATGTCGTTCGGATTGAAGAATGCAGGAGCTACCTATCAGTGAATAGCTACTAAGATTCTCATCAACTTTATCCACATAAAAGTCGAAGTGTATATTGATGATATGATGATTAAGTCAGCTACAAGGGAAGGGCATTTTGAGGCTTTAAATAGTTTTTTTAGTGGATCGATAAGTACAATCTCCGTCTCAATATGAAGTAGTGTGTGTTTAGGGTAATCTCAAGTAAGTTACTGGGGTATATCATTAGCCAGAAGGGAATACAGGTGGATCTAGAAAGGGTAAAAGCCATTCGAAAGATGCCAGTGCTGAAGAAGGAAAAATAAATCAGAGGGTTCTTAGGATAGATTCGGTACATCGGCTAGTTCATTGCTAAGCTCCCCTCCATATGTGAGTTGATTTTTATCCTTCTGAGAAAGGATCAGCCAGTCAAGTGGAATGACAATTATTAGAAGGCCTTTGATACCATTAAGGAATACTTGCTGCATCCTTCAATTCTCCAACCGCCCAAACCATCAAAGCTTTTAATCCTATATATAGTAGTGGAGCAAGGTTCAGTAGGAGCCATGTTATCTCAAAAGGATGATACCAAAGCCGAATTCGCCATATACTACTTGAGCAAGAAGTTTTGGCCATATAAGACCAAGTACACAGACGTAGAGAAGATTTTTCTGGCAGTGATACGGGCCTCAAAGAAGTTAAAGCACTACTTTCATTTCTACAAGATTCAAGCAGTGGCTAAGTACAACCCACTCAAATACCTTTAATAATAATTTAATAATTTTTTTCTCTCATAAAAATACTTCATTTTTTAAATATTATAATTAGATTATTTTGACCCAAAAATCATGAAATTCAGTGCCATAATGCCCATGTAGCAATCTACATAAGTTTGGAACATTTTGTGCAATGTTCTAAAAGGTTTTTAGGTTAGCAATTTTATGCCAGATTCATGGTTTTTTAGTTTTAAGTGATTTTAGCTAAAATACTTAAAAAATTTTGATATTTTAATAAGAATTTTTTTAATTGAATAGTTATAGATAAAAAATCAAGTAAGCATGAGTGTAATTAATCCACTCCACATATGAAGTATTAGTAGCTAATTAATTTATCATTTTATTGGTGGAAAGTGCCTTCATGTTTTCTTAATAAGAATTATTATAACAATCGCCCTCTCTAATTAGAAAGTTAACGTTTTTGCATTATCTTATATATTTATTTAATAATTTTTTTTCTTGAACAATATAGATGGAGGAAACAATAAGAATCCATGACATGGAGCATGTGGTAAGGATAGGGCCTGACCAATTACCAGATGGAAGTAAATGTCTAGTTTTAGACATTACACACTGTGAAAAGTTGTTGAATGCCATTCCTTACAATTTGATAGCCAGTTTTCAAAACCTAAAAGAGATTCTTGTCGATTGTTGCTATTCATTAGAGGAAATATTTGAGTACGAAGGAGGAAGTGCCGTAACATTCTCTCATCTTCAACGAATTGTTTTGGAACATCTACCGAGTCTAAAGCATATTTTGAACAAAATTTCAAAGGAAATTGTTGGCTTTCAAAAGCTAAGAATTTTAAAAGTTTATTGTTGCGGTGCTTTGAGGAATGTATTTTCAGTTCCAGTGGCAAGGGGCCTTCTGCAACTCCAAGAACTAGTATTGTTTGTCTGTCGTGAGCTGAAAGAAGTAGTTGCGAAAGAGGATGAGGAAGAAGAGGAAACAAGCACCCACCAAATTGTGTTTCCTCAGCTAAGGCTTTTGCATATTGCAGTTAGTTCGCAATTTGAATGTTTTTACAATGGGATTCATGCCCTTGAATTTCCTTTATTAGCAACCTTGATTTTGCCTGATTCTGATCATTTGAAGAACTTCTCAGATGGATTAGTAAGCACCCCCAAGCTAGAGAAATTCACAATATGTGGAGTGAAATATACAAGGGAATATCCAGTTAATGGAGATCTTAATGCAACAATAAGTGGATGGTACATCGAGATGGTATGTTCTATTTTCTAAAAAGGTTTGTTTTTATTTTCCAATCACTTAATTATTTAAATAACTTTGATTTTATTGTCTTGTAATTTAGTTATCATTAATTTGATTATTATTTGGTGAAAACCGCACTTGCATTTGTCCTCTATTATGAATGTCTAGAAAATAAAATTAAACTATCTTCAACTTCAAATTAATATTATAGTATGATTAACCTTTACATCAAACTTTAAATTTATTATTTATATTCAGAGACACTTATAATTGAGAGAAGCTCTTCGTTTTATTGTGCTTGAATTTCTAATATTCTCAGAAAAGAGAAACAGCGGAGATGAGGAAGAAGAAACAATGGAAGATGGGGAAAGAGATGCAGAGCAGATTGGCACTGCCACTGAGACAAGAAATTGAATCTTGATGAAGCAAATCCCCTAAAGGTAATCAATTATTGAGCTGCATACTCTATTTTTAAATTATATAATATAAAATATAAGCAAAATATCCTCAACTAAATTCAGATTAATAATAAATATTATTTCTTAATCGATGTATTGAAATAACAAGCTATGTCAGTGTGATTTGAGCTATGGTTGCATCTCCAATTTCATGTAGACTTCCTTGTCTGCCATTTACAGAACTTGAACTCGAAACCTCTTGTTAAGAGAGAAAGGACCCTTGCCATCTCATTTTATTTCTTGGGAGTATGCGATTACTTTAATCATGTTTTTATATACATTATCCTTAGATTTAATAAGTTGTATTATTAAAATATATCATTGACAAAAATATTATTAAAAATTTATATGATTTCACTACCAATTTACAAAATAATATAGTGTATTAAAAGAAGAAATATACATATAACATGATATGTCATAATAAAATCCCATTAACAGATTCTGGAAAACTCAACTAAATAACTTGTTTTATTTTATTTTCCAGAAATGGACTCAGGCTCAATTGCCACCGTCTTTATCGAACCGAGGTGCAGATGAAGTTGCTGCTGTGCTGAAATGGATTAAAAATCCTTTAGATTGGGTGAAGATAAATCGTGATGCTGCATTATTTGCGTCTGCTAATAATTCTATCTATACATTTGTAGTTCGTGATTTCTGTGTCAGATGTTCATCCTTCACAGTTCCTGTTAGCTTCAATTGATGTAGATGTTCCTTCTTAATGATATTCATCTATTATTGTCATATATATTCTCCAAAATTTGGGATTTTTTTGGTTAATTACAAAATAATTTTTAAATTTTCACTCTTTTATCAATTTAATTTATATAACAAGAATTTACATAAACTGCACACAAATTAGCCATTCGTCCCATTTATAAGTTCTTAGAAGTTAAACAATTTACATGAACTGCCGCACTGTTATAGTCGTCAGGGAAAGATTTAAGATGTGCAGATACCGCAAGTTCGATAAAAGAGCATTGCTGCTCTTTTTCGGTTCGGTCCAGCAGCAGGCTTGTTCAAGGATTCTACTGGTGGACATCCTGGCGTTTCAAAATGTGCTTTCATCTGCCTGTTGGCGTTGAAGTAACACGAGTCAACTGATAACGTAATAGATAATAGCAAAAGAGACATTGAATCTTTAAGAGAGTTGTGCATATATATGGTGTCCGTTATCCTGTCCGCACGCTGATAATTGGATGCTGAGTTTGTGTCAGTCCAATTTCTACGAACAGTTCTATGAAAAGGAAAAGAAAGAAAAAGAACCTTCACCAGGGGCCCCTGTCTCTGACAGGAAAAGGTTAACATTTCAACAGCCAAAGCTGCTGTAATCAAAAGCATGGCTTACTGGGCTATGTACCTGGATCAGTGGTTGGGCCATTCTCAGAAAGCCTTGGTAATGCATCGCCAAACTGCAATGAATTCTCTTCTTCTACTTCCACTGTGTCTAGATGGTGACCAAGGCCTTTTCTCGTTGGGTCTGTATTGTCAATGAATTCTATCCTCAAGGCATGAGCATATATATATTTTCATTATAAACACGTAATGGTTGTAAAACAAAATGCAATGCTCATTCCTTAAACATTCAAAGGATCATTTTGCGCACAACTTAACTTTCCTTTTGGTTTTTACGTGCTCATTCATTAAACATTCAAATAATCATTCTACTCCCGCTGTGACAAACCGTCCCGGGGGGACCTCTGAATGATGTGATGGCAGTCCGTATCCTGATCCTGAAATTGGGATGGATCTAACTTCATCACCTGCAAAAGTAAATGAGGTAAAAAGTTACCTCATTAGATATAAGAAAAGTGAAATATAACTTACCAGAGTTTCCAGGTGTCACCATATTGGCCTCAGTTGTCTTCCTAATATTGTTCATAGGGTCAAGTCCTACTCCTTCCACGGGGATTTCCAATGGTATCTGATTATTGACAACATTTGCCCGTAGTTTCTCTGTGAAAATACCCAACGGCCCAGAGCCAACTCCACTGTGAAAATCTTCAAAAGGCTTCATGTCCAAAAATTCAATCAGATAGACTGAAGTGTCTAGTAACTCAAAGACGATTGGAGTAACTTACATATCCTGTTAGCTCCTGATAGCGTCCTCTCTCTGGTGGTGGTGATGATGATTATTAGGGATGATCCTGGGGCGGGGAATCCCCAGGAAGCTGTGAATCAAAAAGAAGGAAGCTGTGAAGATGGCAATTCTGATGCTGCCTTGCCAAAAGAGATTATCCTTCCACACTTAACTGATTCTTTTAGTCGGAAACCACTCTTTACATCGCTGCTGTTATCATTGACAGAAGATTTCAGGTATGTCTTCTTCGAGAAATCACAGTGTTGCCTTTCTTCAGTAGGCCAATCCAGGTTACCCCAAATCAGTCTGAATCTGGAGAAGATCTGAACCCAGAATGCCAGGAAACATAGCTATATCGTGTTGATACAAAAGCATGTCAAAAAGAATCAGAGTCATATTCAATTAGTCATTATTTAATTTGATTAACGATCAATATGATGCCCACTCCATGAGAATTCGCTTCCACTAGCTGAAAGGCAATGAATATGAAAGAAAGACTGCAGAAACCATGATGAATGCGACATCTTTGGATAGATACCGAAGAAGAAGAGGAAGAAGAAGGAAAAGAAGCCGAAGAAGAAGGTGGTGGTGTGGACCTAAGATTTGGTAGAGGAAAACAATTATATACTC
This sequence comes from Excoecaria agallocha, assembly GCA_037975025.1. Classification (NCBI taxonomy): domain Eukaryota; kingdom Viridiplantae; phylum Streptophyta; class Magnoliopsida; order Malpighiales; family Euphorbiaceae; genus Excoecaria; species Excoecaria agallocha. The sequence continues at coordinate 4,816 of JBBPFJ010000867.1, read as the reverse complement.
AGAATTATGTTTTTACAAAAATCTAGATTTCTTCAAAGATTTGATGATTTGTATATGTGTGTATATTTACACAAGTCATGAAAGTATGGCCTCTTTATTTATTTAAATGAATCAGATCTACTCATCTAGTTTGAGTAAATTAAAAAGAACATTTTAAACGTCTGACGTGCAATAATTATAATCCATTTATTTGTTATGATATTACTCTCATAATTAATAAATAGAACTAAATCCAATGCATAATATCCGGTGATATTGCTTAATTAGATATCATAAATTTTAAATTTGGAATATAAAATATTTTTAAATGTTTAAAAAAATTATTTTTTATATTATTTTAATATAAATTTAAATTTAATCGGTTTAGTGTATTTCAGAAATGAAAGGATTATAAAATGTAGTTCTATTTTTTATAAAAAAAAAAATTAATATTAGTCTCCAAAATATTTATATTTACTTGAAATTAAATTTCTTCGTATAAATTTTATGATTTTCTTCAAAAAAAAATTATAGCTTCTATAACATTGTTTACAAATATTTATTCAGATCTCTTATTTTCTTCAATTGAATAGTCTTCATTGTTCAATTTTAATCTCTAAATATATATGTATTTATACCATTATATTTCTATTAGTGACGGGAATTTGCTTTTAGCAACTGGAATTTATTTTTAGTGGCGGGATTTACTTTTAGCGACGGAAGAATCTCGTCACGAATTCTCACTGAGTAACCCTTATACGATGCCACGTGTCAAATAACTTGTTCAATAATTGGTTGTCACGTGTTATCATCTATCCACATCAGCAGTTAACTAACGGCAAAACGGTCAAAGTTAACTGAGATAGATGGTAGGAGCAAAAATCTCCTATTTTTTATACATTAAGGGCAGAAATCTTCTATTTGAAATATTAAGGGCAAATTTGTACATTTTGACAAATATGAGAAGCAAAAATGCACCTTTGGTCTTTTTAATTTATTTTGTTGTTATGGTTAATTTTGATGAGCTTGAAGTTGGGTTAATGCTTTTAGAGTGGATTTTGGACGGTGGTACGGCAAATTGAGGGGTATGGGTATGTGGATTGCTCTTAATTAGAAGCAAGGTTGTGTGGGTGCTCATGCTTCCCTTCACAGTTTTGCTTGTTTTATCTCTCTATGAAGTATTTTCTGATTCATTGCAATAAAATTTTAATGTTTTCTTCATGAAAAAATATTTCTTTATTTATTTCCTAATCATCGTTCATAAGGGATTTTGATTATTTTAGGGTTTAAGCATTTGTAGGATGCTCCAATTTGGAGAGACTATTTCTAATGGTATATATATAACTTCAAAATTTGGCTTCGACATTTGATTGGATGATTCTATGGTTTGGCTTTTATGGAAATTTTGAAAAGAATAATGTGCTAACCTGATATGCCATTTGATTTTTCAGCGTTTCCCTTACCGAAAACTGATTAAAGTAATTTTGTTATATATATTTATAAAATTCAATGATTTTTATCAAAATTAAATTTTTTTTTTATTGTTATGAAATTGATCATAAATTCAGTAACCATAGATAAAACTAACCCGATATTTTATCTGTTAATTTTGCCAAACCAGGCATGCAAAAAGCATAGGTAATGCATTGAGAGAGAGAAAAAGCAGAAAACTATAATCAGTCGAAGCAATCATCGTCATCTGAAATCATGAGTTTCACTTCCACAGCGGATTGTCTTGTGCTTCATGAGGCTTAGTTGGCAAATTTGCTGCACAATTCACCTTCCGCAGTCGGGCTCGTTTCCCTTATGCATCTTTTCATGCATTTATCGAAGCAGTCATTGTCAATATCTGAAATCACTTTCTGGCTTATCAATACCAATAAAATCATGATCACCAAAATATTAATTTTCCCCATCTCTTTTTTTTTTGCGAAATGCATGGAGTATCCTGGATTGGCTCTAACTGTGGAAGGCACCTTTAAGCCCGTACCACACCCAGACTAATCCTCGTTCGTACCGTGTCGGCCCAATTAAGGGGTAGTGTGCTGGCCAATGTGTTGCTCCGTACGTGAGGGGGATCGAACTCCTGACCTCACTTAAGGGATGAGAGTGTCTTACCACTCACACCAACCATAATTGGTCCCCATCTCTAAATATTAGTATTTGAGGGATAGTATTATTATGCTTATTTTGGGATTTGGAGAATGCTACTGTCTGCCTTTATATATACACGCAGCCGACGCACGCATATATCAATTAATTCTTAAAAAAATAATTCGCATTTACTTCTTTTTCTCTATATTAAAAAACAAATCCACCTGCGATTACGTGTATCTTCTCAATTTCTCCCTGTTTGTCTCTATATTAAATATTCTTTTTAATTCTTAACTAATAAGTTGAAAACTATCTATTTTTGCCAAGTCGAAAATTGCTTTGCACAAATTGTAATTAAAAAATTTTATTTAATTATTTTATGTGGGCATTAATATATTTCCACTAAATTCAAATCCAAAATTTTGTGAACCCTAATGAGACATGATTGGTGTCTATGTTACTTCCCTTCCATTCTCATCGTGGACCGTTAAACTCCTAAATTAACATAAAACGCCATTCTAATTTAGTTTTATTTAGGTTAGTTTCATTCATGGTTACTGAATTCGTGGCCAATTTTATAATAATAATAATAAAAAAATTCATAAAAATTACTGAAATTTATGAATATATACAATAAAATTACTAAAACCGGTGAAAATAATTTTGTTGTATATATTCGTAAATTTTAATTATTTTAATGAAAAATTTATTACTGTTGTAAAATTGACTATATGACCATGGGTGAAACTAACCTTTTTATTTGTATTACATTTAATGTTTTATTAAAAAATTACGTTATATTTTAGAATTCTATAAATTATTAAAAGTACTTAAAATATAATGATATTTAAACAGAATAATATAAAATTAAAATTTAACTCTATAATTTAAAAAAAAAAATTTGATACAAAAAAAGTTATGGCTCTCATCAAAATTCGCCCAACATGATGCGTTTGGCATGCCTAATCCTTATTAAAATTACGTTTATCTAGATTTGTTAACTAATTAATAGGCTAAAAAATATCTATTTTTACACCTTACCATTTTTTTTCACATTATTTGCTCCTGATAAATATTTTATATACAATCACATTTGAAATTAAATAATAATATTATTGCTTTAATTCCTTAATATTAATACGGCCAAATACAAAAGACACTCAGATTTCACAAATAATTTTCATTTAGACATCTAAATTCTAAGTGACCAAATAAACATTTTGTAACACCCCAATTTTTGCATTTGTCATGCATGTTAAGTTACAGAACACGAAAAATTATCCTAGATTAAATTTCGGGAAAATTGGGGTTGAATAGAGTCAGAAAACTCGGTGACAAGTATAAAAGGGTAATTATATTGGGACCGAAAAACCCGAGACAGAGGACCCGGCGGACAGTGTAACCTAAGACTAAGAAATGAAAGTATAGGTTGAGCGGAGTCTAATGGTATAATTTGAAGAAAAACTGGGATCAAATATGTCCTCTAAAATGGGCAAATAAGAAAAATTTCACGGGTCAACCTAGGGATGACCAAAACTTTGACTAAGCGATTAAGGGACCTAGAGATCTATGATTTATTCCAAATTTTCACATATATCATGTAATTAATGTAAAGACACTCTAGAAACTGAAATATAGTAATTTTGACAATTATGCAATTTTAGGTTTTGGCCTGGCTATGCAGGTTGTAATGGCCAGAAATATATTGAAACGATGTCAGCATGGGTTGAAATTTTAACCACATGTTCTTGAATATGTAAGGACACTCAGTGAAAATTTTCAAGGCAATCTAATATTGGCAACAAAAATTCATATTTCAGGGTGCAAAACCGAGACCGAGTCATTTGGAGGATCAAACTAGAGAATTTAACTATAAAAAGATATATGAGACATTAATATAAAGTCATGATCAAGTGTGAGTGAGCTCAGGCCAGTAGGATGAGCCTACCTTGATGTATGGCTAATAAGTTATACAAATTAGGGCCCTTGGATCTAATGGAGATGATTGAATCTTGGCCCCTTCTTTGGTACACTCAAAAACACCCAATAATAGCTCATTAAAATCTACAAACAACCCCAGAATTTCTGTAACTTCCTCCTCTTTTTCTTCAAAATTCGAACCCCTCTCTTTTGTTGCCTCTCCTCCATTTTTCTTCATCACAAGCTTTATTTCATTAAATCACAAGCCCTAATTGCAACCTAAAGCTCAGAAATTCATCCTCTTTAACCTATAAGAGGATTTTTATCAAAAGGAGGCCAATAAATTAGGAATTTAAGGTAAAAACCCTAATGTAAGATTTTGTGATTTCTTGAGTTTTAGGTGAAATTTGAAGGGAAAATTTTATAGGCATGTAGAATTGGACTAGGAAATTATAGTGGTGATTTTAAATGGCTGAAAACATGCATTAATGATGTGATTTTCTCCTTTGTAAATTCAGCCCAAAGAGGAAAATATAGAGGAAGAAAGGAACCAAAGACAAAAAGGGAAGGAAAAGGATGATTAGGTGGAGAACAACCTAATTGAGGTTAGTGGATACAAATTACATTTAATTTCACTAATATAGATGAATTTTCTATGATTTCTACGTTATGTAACTATGCTAGATTGCATGAAATGATGAAATAATTTAAACTAATGTGATATAATGTTGTTTTGAATCATTAGAAACTTAAATGAGTGAAGAAATTAAATTAAAAGTGAGTGTAATTGGCTTGCACGAATATGGTACCTTAGTGTAATTTG
>JBBPFJ010000866.1:0-40714 GCA_037975025.1 Excoecaria agallocha | reverse complement strand
ATAACATTCTAGCTCCTATATGCATGCAATATACTAGCATTCTTTTAATGAGCTTATAGCATCATTTACTTCATGTGACATACTATATTAAATAGCTTTTCATACATATTAAAAATGTGAAAGAAACTTGTACAAAGTTAACCAAAATAACCTACATCAACTTCTTATGAATTGGTGTTAAATGTCTTATCCTAATGCAGAGTTCACTCTTGTGCAAAAGCTTTGACTATAAACCTACATGATAAAATAACCCATGCTAAGCTAATAAAGCTTAGTGGGATACTAATATGAAAGACAACCACTCACAGTGGTCGTCAGAAACATATAACAAATGATAATTGAAAATAAAAAAAGCATATTTAAAAAAATAGTATATAACAGAATATAATATCATTAATAACAATGTAACCTTATATTTAATTCAGCATACTAAAACTTAAAGATATCATAAAGGAATCAATACATAACGTATATAATATAACATATGCATTAGAAATCACAGTCAAATATTATTATTTCATATATATATATATATATCATATGCTTTTATCTATACTGTAATTAACTGTAATGCATTTACACTTATATTTAGCCTACTTAAGTTCTAAAGGTGGATAAGGAAATAGTGGATACTCAAGGGTATCAAAACGTGTGATATTCGATGGATATCAAGATATAGACATAAACGGGGTCGACTGTACGATGGACCAGTAAAATGGACCCAAACGGGTCAGTTAACAACCCAAATGGGCTGTGCATGATCAATAGATCAACTGTACTTTAGACCTAAAAAGGTCACTGGTAGCTGCAATATCGCTATAGTGCCTATCTATCCACAATTGAACTCTGATTGCAGGAAATACTCTATTTAATTCTCTTTTCATATATCATGCTTGCACTCAACTAGTCAATTTGCACATGTATAACCATAGAAAAGACATATTATTGCCATGCATAATTATGTATACATGTTCCTATAAAGCTTCACATAATTATTAATCATGCTATCATGTAGATTTCTCATATTAACATGATCATACTATGACAATCACATAATGTGACGTACCTGTTCAAGTGTCATCATAAAACATGCCTTGTTATAAGAACTTGCACTATGACTCTCATCTATGGATGTGATCATGTAAAAAGATTCATAATCACAAGTTTATATTTATATATATATATATATAATATATAGACAAATGTATTCATATAGGCATATAAAAAAACAAGTACTTATTATTAAGCATATGTAATCACTTATGTACTTTAGAATGTTATCAATAAGGCATTATATGTGAACATGATCATACTAATGTATTTTTTTATTTCATATTATAAGTGCATGTTGAAATACACATTTACTCTTTATAGGAGTGCATACATATAAATAATTTTGCATATAACAAGCAATATTTAAGTTCAATCACATATGCATATTTAATATAATTGTCAACAATCTTTACTTAAGTACATATGTGAACATGTATATATATATATATATATATATTATATATATATATATATTGAGGGACTTTTATCAATAATAATATCATATGCTATATCCAATCCAATGTGTTATCATATAAACAACATATTTAACATAACTATTGAAACACCCTAATCTAATGCCTTTATCATGTATCATTTTATACCTTTCAATCACATAATGGTAGGTTATTAACCCAAAGTTGTATACATTTATCATATCAAATAGTCTATTTATATAGGTATTCTATGCATCAATTAGGTATTTCCCACAACTTCAATCTCTAATTACGTAAGCATAATGGCTTATTATATAACATACTCATCATTTTCATGTTAGTTATACCTGTCTTAACTTAATATCTTATCATGCATATCATTTGTCAATTGATCTAGCATATTTGTGACTAAGCATTTTAGCTACTATATGCATGCATGCTTTAGCATTTTTTTACTAAACTTATTACATCACTTACTTCATATATATATATATATATATATAGAGCCCTTTTTATACATATTAAACGTGCAAATGAACTTGCACCAAAATATAACAAAAAAGAATCCTACATCAACTTCTACGACTTAGGTGTTGGCCTGTCGTGATGCAGAGATTGTTCCTGAGCAAAAGCTTTTACAGCAGAACCTACACGGATTAAATAACATGTGCTAAGCTATAAAGCTTAGTGGGAAAAACTAAACATGAAAGACCACTACTCGCAGTGGTCGCCAGAAATATTTAATATATACAAAAATAGAAAATAATACAGTTTACATAATAGAAATAAATATAAAACAAAGCACAATATCTTAGCAACAATATAACTCTTCATTTAAATTAGCATATTGAAATATAAATAGTTTATAGATGATCTGTACATAATATAAATAAATATCCATACATGTAATGGAAACCACAGTTAAAAATGATAATCCATATATCATATGCACAAATCATATTGTGATTTAACTATGAAAATTTTATATTTTTAATTTAGCCTGCTTAAGTTCTAAAGGTGGATAACGGGATCGATGGATACCCAAGGTATCAAAATGGTGGATATCCGAAGATATCAAAACTATGGACCCAATTAGGGCCAACTGTATGGTGGATCGGTCAAGGACCCAAATGGGTTCAAGGAACAACCCAAATGGGCTAGGCAAGATCCAGCAGGATCAACTATACTGTGGACCTAAAAAGGTCAACTGTGGCAGCTGCAATTCCCTATAGGCCCCTATCTATCCATAATTGAACTATAATTGCAGGCAAAACTTTATTTAATCTTTCTTTTCATATATCATGCTTGCACTTATAGTGTTCATTTTGCACATGTATAATCATATGATAGCTATATTGTTACTATAATATAACTGCACAGGTAAGTTTTTTTAATGATACAATTACTTTTTACATACCATCATTAGATATCTCATATTAGCATAGTCATGATATGTTAATCAAGTAATGCATCATACCTATTCAAGTGTTCATTATCAATACTTTACAATATAGCATATCGTATATATGTGATCATTCGAGCATCACACATGAACATAGTCATACATAGTATTTCTTATTTCACAGTATAAGTGCATGTTCAAATATAATTCACTCTATCATTAGAGTATGAATATGTAAGATTAATTGCATGAAACAATTATGCACAAATTTCATCACAAATATATGTTAGATATATTCATCACAAGTCCTTACCTATGTACACATGTGAATATATATATGTATACATATAATCTTGTAGTAATAGTCATATTACATGCCCTATCCAATTCATTTTGTAATCACATAAACACATATTTAGCTCAATTAATTAAAAACCATAAGATAAAGTACATTAAAAATCTGCATGGACTAGCATTCTGGAATCAACTTGTGAGCCACAAATAAATTTTAAAATGTCATTTTTAGGCCAAATGATCTTATACAATCAAATTTCCCTATGTGTCTAATTTCTAGAGCATCAAAATTCACCTTAATATCTTACCTATAGCTCAAGATTTTTGAGAAATACTATAGGTTGTTCATAGAACAGAAATAGTGTTTGCTGTCACTTATAAAAATTCATAGCATAAAATTAATAGGGATTTAGACAAACATTTCTTCATCAAAAACATGCTTCTAGGTATCTAGTTTATCCAAAATTTTACAGCATAAGATTTTGACTTCTCTACTAATACTTATGCCCAAAATACCAAAATCTATACCTTAACAGTACAAACTGATTCAACAAATTTCATGCTAATTATTTGACATACTTATAAATAACATTAGGCATTAATTCCTTTATATAAAATGTGTATTTATGAGTCTATTTTGTATAGGAATTAATCTTATGTCATTCTGATCATTGTACATATAGATATCTCAATTTTTCCCCAACCTGGTCCAGAATCCGAAATTAGTAGTTCTCCTAAATTCAATAAATCATAAAAAAAACCCAGAGGCATAATTAAAGGTAGGTTCCTTCTTCAATTTTGTAGGTAAATATCTTATATAACTACAAAAATTTGATTTGTTACAATTAGAGGTCTCTATTATAATTTACACTAAATTTTCAGTCGCTACGTTAGAATATTCATCTCATCCCTTCATGCACATTTCTTACATTGTACTCTCTTTTAATTACTACAAATTCAATTTAATCACAATAAGTTCCAGCAACCATATTCACATGCAACAACCAAATTCACATGCATTAAGGTAGCCCTAATCCCATACCTTGGCCTAATTTCCTTTATCCAATTAATCTTTTGCAAGACCTTTTCCTTTGTCTCTTCTACCTTCTCCTTCTTTATCTACAACCAACATCATCTTTTAATCAAAAACTCCAGCACCATACTTAACCATTACTTCAAAAAAATAAGAAGAAGAAGGGGAAGAAGAAGATGCAAATCAATTGACATTGTTACCTTATAATTGTATACTTAGTTGCTCTTGATTAATCAACATACAATGTCACTTAAATTGCTTGATAAATTTCGAAGATATGAATGAGAAGAGATGAAAGATTTTTTGGGTTTTCCTCTCCAAATGCTGACTTCCATCTCACAATCTCCTAAATTTTCATTATATAGTGACATGAAAATATCCTTTTTAATCCTTCAACCTTTTGCATGTTCTACTAAAACCTCTCCTCTTTTTTGCATGCTAACTTTATCCCCTCTATTTACTCCTTTTCTTAAATCAACATTTCCATTTATTTTTTTTCTCTTAAATTAACCTTTTAATCATTCATTTATTTAAATTTACCCCTAAAGATGCCATAATTATAAATTTATCCCAAATTAATACTTTATACTTCAATTATACCCTCGATTAATATTAAACTATAACATTAAATTTTATTTTCATGCAATTAATATAATAACACAATAATTTATCACTTGTCCCATACTTTATATGAAATTTTTATTTTTAATTTAATCTTAATCAAATAAAATCTTTCTTAAATAATGAAAATTTCAATTAGGGTCATGTAAGGGGTCTCACAACTATATTTAAACCAAATATAGACAACAAATTAAAATTCTGCCTACACAAATCTACACAGGGGCGGCATTCTAAATCCTATTTAGGTGCTCTTTTAGGTTTAGAAAATGTTATTTTTAGGCAAAGTGACCTTCTACAAATTTATTCCCCTATATGTCCTGTATCTAAAACATCAAAATTCATCACAATTTCACAAATATAATTCAAGATATTCAAGAAACAACATAGGCTGTTCATATATTCAAAAACAATTATTGTTACCACTTGTAAAATTTCTAGAATAAAATGGGGATTGAATCATCCTAACTTTCCTTCAACAAATTTTTGTTCCTCGATATCTAGTTTACCTATAATTTTACAGCATATCATTTTGACTCCTCTACTAAGATTTATGCTAGAAAACCACAATCTGTTACTTAACAGTGTAACCAGTTTTCATGAATTTCAAGCTAATATTAGACATTCATACAGATAGAATTAGACATTCTTCCTCCATATAAAATGTTCATTTATAAGTCTATTTTACATAGGATTTGACCTCATAGAATTTTGACCATTATACAAGGAATTACATAACATTTTTCAGAATCTGTTCTAGAACAAGAATAAACAGTTCATCTAAAATTCAATAAATCATAAGAATTATTTAGAGGCAGAATTAAGGCTAGGTTCCTTCTACAATTTTGTAGGCATATGTCTTGTGTATTATTAAACTAAAATATTAAATTTTATTTTCATACAATTAATATAAAAAAAAGAATTTATTACTTGTCTCATACCCCAAATATGAAATACACATTTTTAATTTAAACTTAATAAGATATAATCTTATAAAAGCATGCATTTTCAACTAGGGTCATGTTAGGGGCCTCAAAATTTTCTCCCCCTTAAAGAATTTCATCTTCAAAATTCATATATATTTCAAACAATTGAGGATATTGCTCTCTCATGGCTGCCTTCGGTTCCCAATTTACTTCTTGTACACCATGATGTTGCCAAAACACTTTAACCAGAAGGACTTGCTTGTTCCTCAGTTGTCTGATTTCCCTAGCCAGAATTTCTTTCGATTCCTCATTATATGTGAAATCTTGCTATATATGAATATCTTATACTTGCAACCTATGTGATTCATCCAAGTGATATCTTCTGAACATAGACACATGAAACACATCATGAAGCTTGGCTAATTTCATAGGAAGAGCCAATCTATAAGCCACCGGTCTGACTCCTTGAAGAATTTCACATGGACTAATGAATCTTAGATTGAGTTTTCCCTTCTTCCCAAATCAAATATCCTTTTCTTCATTAAGATACCTTTAGAAAAAACTTGTCACCCACTACATACTTGATATCCTTTCTTTTTAAGTTAGCATAGGATTTTTGTTTGTCACTAGCTTCTTTCAGCCTCTGTTTGATAATTTGTACTTTTTCCTCTGTATCTTAAACAAAGTTAGGATCGGTCATTCTGCATTCAGTCAACTCGGTCTAACAAACTAGAGTTCTACATTTCCTACCATACAAACCCTCATATGGTTCCATTTTAATTCTCTTTTTAATAACTGTTATTATAGGAAAATTCCATTAAAGTCACATATTTGTCCCAACTTCTCGAAAACTCCAAAGCACATCCCCTTATCATATCTTCTAGAACTTGAATAACCATTTCAGATTGTCCATCCATTTGAGGATGAAAAGTTATACTATACTTGAGTTGAGTTCCCAAGGCCTACAGTAAACTCTGCAAAAAAATCTTAATATAAACCTTTAATTTCGATCAGAAATTATGGATATCGATATACCATGCAACCATACAATCTCATTCACATATAATTCAACAAATTTATCCATAGAACAATCTGTTCGAACTGGTAGAAAGTGAGCTACTTTAGTCAACTTATCCACTATTACCCAAACAACATCATATTTTCTTTTAGTAAGAGGCAAACCGATCGCAAAATTCATGGTTATGTCTTCCCACTTTCATTGTGAGACTGGAATGGGGTTTAAAAGACCCAAAGAAAAATGATGTTTTGCCTTCACGTGTTGACATGTTAAACATTTAGAGACATACTCAACAACATCCCTCTTCATGCCAAGCCACCAATAAAATTATTTTAATTCTTGATATATCTTGATCCCACCTAGATACATAGTGAGTACAATATTATGCACTTCATGTAATAGTATTCTTTTCACTTATTGATCATTAGGAACACACAACCTATTATGGTAGTATACACCTCCATCTTCTTTCACTATAAAATTTGTTTGATCTCTTTCATATACTACTTTCATAATCTGTTGCGGCTGAAATTATACATGAAATTTACCATTGGAATCCTTTTTTGTAGGCAAATTCCCTACGGAGTCATGTTTTCGTAGGTAAATTACCAATGAAAAATATTTTCATCGGTAATTTACCTACGAAAACAAGATTCCGTAGGGAAATTACCTACGAAAATCTAATTTCATAGGAAAATTATCGACAGAATGATATGTCATCAGTAATTTCCTTACGAAATTAGATTTTCGTAGGTAATTTCCTTATGGAATGGCATTTTCATAGGTAATTTGCCAACGAAAATAAAATACCGTCATTAAATTACCTACGAAAATTTCATTCCATAGGAAAATTGAAATAAATTGAAAATCTAATTTTTATTCCCTTCACTTCTCAAAATTGATCAAATCCATTATCTTTCCTTCTCAAAATTATATATAAATGGCCATGTCTCATTTTTATTTAATTTTTCATTTATTAATTTATTTAATTTTAAACTTAATTGATGTTAAAAACTTTTTTGCTTCTAATAAAATAAATTGAGATGTTAGATGAGATGCTCAATTTATAGTCATCAATGTTAGTTAAACTAAAATTTGAAGAGGTTAATTAATAAGATAATAAAATTATTTCGTATTTATCAAAAAACCTTATTTGGAAAACTCAAATTTAAAATAAATTTAACAAATTAGACTCAAAAATAAATTAGATATAAAATAAATGAGTGTTATAAGAATGAAATGAAGCAATGTAGAGGAAAGAGATAGCATTATATGATTTATTATATTTGAATTGGGGCTTAGGAATTCACATTGGAAGAGTTAAGGGACTCAATTGGATTTTTCCTACCCTCATGCAAAACAATGTGATTTTGGAAAGGTTGAAAATTAAAAACCCATATTGATTTATTTCAAGGAGAATCGGGTTCTCCTTCACTCATAATCCTCCCCTTCATTTTTTCCTTTTTTCTTCTTTCCCCTCTTCAGTATCGATTCGACCGTAACTACACTGCCGCTGTAACGTCTCGACAATTCAATTAAAATTTTGATCCGATAATAGTTAATAGTAAATTATAACTAAATAATTAAGTCATAAATGAAATTAATTAAGGCAGTTAAGTTAGATTAATATTAATTAAAAATAATAATAAATTAATATAGTAAAAAAAGATTTGTGTTGGCTAGATGATTGGGAGAAAATTTTAATTTGGGATCTTTCATTTTAACCAATTACCAATATATATATATATATATATATAAAGAAAAAAGTGAAGGATTTTTAAAGGTTGGCATCAACTGCTTCTAGAATGATGGATTAGGACCACAAAGGAAAAAGAAGAAAGGAAGAAGGAAGAAGATAGATCAGGAAAAAAAAAAAAAAAAAGAAATAGGGGACTGGAGGTGACGGTGACAAGCAGTGCTAGCAGCCGCTTAATGCTAGCCACCCACATCGATGCCGGCCAGCCATGCCGTTGCCTCATCTCCATTCCGCAAGGATAGTCTGCTTCTTCCCTTTTGTTGTCTTGCTCTCTTGCTTGGTCTCCCCTCAGATTTACCCCTTTATTTGCTACTTCTCTTCCATTATTTGCTAGGTAAGTCTTATTTTTCCCCATTAATTATTGTTTGTGATGAAAAATTGAAAGGAAGCTGGTGACCAGACTATTCGCGAGTCAACAACACCCGCCGTCGTGGTTTTCTACCATTTTCTAACGCACCGGCGAGTAGGAGCACGTGTCTTGTTTGGTGGTCCTCCAATTTTGTCTCAGGTGCTGCTTAGCTATTTCTGGTATTGAAATATTGTCTATTTGGTCATCGAACTTGGCTTTTATTTTCTTTATTTTGGGTACAGTTCTGGAACTCTGTTTGATGTCTAGAATCTTACTGTGGTATTGCTGGAAGTGTTGTGTCTATCAATCAGGGCTCCATTTAAGGAAGGTTTCCTTTTATTCTTTATCTCGGTACTACTGGTAAACAGCTGCTGATTTTGAATCTTTATTCGTTGCATTGTAGAATTAGATTTGTTGAAATTTGGAAGTTTGATCTTCATTTCTCTTTTGGGTTTGATTGGCCATGATTTATCCTATTTGTTCTCCGCCATTATACTGCACTTTGAATATTATTTACTTGTATTGGATTGTTGGGCTATTTCTTTGGCAAAAAGTCTTTATTATTTTGAAATGGATTAAGTTTAGAGTAACTGTTATTGGAATGGTTGAAGAATTTGTTTGTATTTTTATGGATGAATATGTAAAATTCATAAAGCATCAAAATTCACTAAAAGTCCCCTCTGTCACTACAGTTTGATGACAAATGAGCACGTGTTTCATTTATTCATGTGAAAAATTATTGATGTATTAAAATATATATTTTGGTGTGGGGTTCTGTTTTTGTTTTTTGGCTTGATTGATATCCTGTTCTTTCTTATCTTTTGGATTTTTATAATTTGTATATATATACCTTTGTTGTCTCGAATTGAATCCTTATTGTGTTTTTGCGGCAATAATTGTGTGGTGGATGATAATGTACTATAGTTTTTGAATTGTCTCTAATATTGCAATCTGTTTGTTTTTTTATATTTGTCATATCCATGTCTTTTTGGTAGCATATTCATTTTGCTTTCATGTTGTACTGTGGTTCCTGTAATTCAGTTATGCATATTGGAAGGCTATATTGTGTTGCTAGAAATTCTAATGGTCATGTAAAGGGTAGAGTGATTTTTGGATCATTAGTTTTCAATACATTTTTGCCTCTTCGTTCTCTATCACTGCTTAGGATTATATGGTCAACTGCTTCTCTTATGAATAAACTATGCATAACATTTGTTTATTTCACTCGTCATTTTCTTTGCTGTTTTGATTTGGGTTTAGATTTTTCTAATTTGGTTTTGACTTGTTGTTCTTCTGCCCTATTTTCAGCTTTTTGTGTTGCTATATATCTTCATGATTTTGCAGGAAACAAATCAGGTAGCTGTTCATCATTAGAATGAAGAAGAAGAAAGGGCTAAGTTTGAGAAAAAGTATATTGTTGTTTATGGTTTGGGTAAGCTACTATCTTCTTACAAAAACTATTTATAAAATGAAATATACTATTAAATGATACAAATTGTTTTGATGAACAGGGGGCCTGGATGGTTTTCCAACAAATGAGGAAATTAGAGCTGCATTTGAAGAAGTTGTATGTTATTTTGTAAATACATGCATCTTTTTTAAGCTATAGATGTTATTTCACTTGGGGAGATGCCATTTCACTTGGGGGAGATGTCATTTCACTTTCTTGGCTTGGTTTAATTCAATTAGTTGTAGGCAGCTAATATGGCTTCCTTTTTTTCTTTTTCTCCAATTTTTCTCTTGTAGATTATTTGGATTACTACTTGTAATCATCTGTTATTTTATTTTTTGTTCCATCCAAATGAATAAGTTATTATTCAAATACATTTATTCAAATATTAATATTCTATAAGTTATTATTTGAAAATTTTTTAATGTCATTGTTGAAAATAACAAATAATATTAAAGCCACATTATCATTTGCTATCCACGAACTTAATCTTTCACGCATAATCACAAAAAGGAATTTTACAAGTTTAAACTAAAATCTGATGAATGCAATTAGATGATTCTATATTGAGATCTATTAAAACTAATTCCAGAGATGAGCCCCAAAAAGGTATTTTTCATGATCTCTCTGTATGTATACACTCTTAAAACACTAAAATCATAGCATCCAATAGCAATTAGGGATTTGTTTTCCTTTTCGTTCATTGATTGGAGTTGAATTGCATTACTATTTGTTTCTTTAGAAGTTATTTAGGGTGCAAAATTGATGGGGCTTTTGCCTATGCATGGCTTTACGGTTTTTGTGTATAAAATGTTAAACACCAATTTAATGAGCAAATTTAATCGCATTTTTATGCATTTGATTTGTCCTTTTTTTGGCTGCATGTTGAATTTTGACAGTTAATTATTTGTTGTCTAGTTGAGCTGAGTGATATTCCTTCAAATTCATTCAGCAGTCTAGAATCCTAAAGTTTCCATAGTATATAAGTTTGAAGCTAATTAATTGAACTAATTGTAGTTATGTACTTACTTTTTAAGGGATGCTGATGAGAAATTTTTTCACCGTTTAATTTTGTCTAAAACTATAATAGATATTGCTATGAATTTAGTTTCTATTTGACTAGAATGGGAGTTGTTGCTCTGCTTTGATGTACAATAATATCATAGTGAGAAAATTTTGTTTAAAATTTAGACATTTAAAAGCTGAAAATGCATGCTTAAAGTGAAGCTTGCAGTAAAGGTTGTCATTCAACCTTTTTAATTTACTTGTGCATGATCTATTTGTGTCTACTTTTACGGGAAATCTCCTTTTTATCTTGATTTCATGATTTTATGCTAAAGTTAATTTGCTTTGGCATAATCTACTTTTGTCTCTAGTATGGAGGAGGGCATTATCACATTTAAAGTCAAAGATTGAGCATACAGCATTAGCCAATGCCAATTTGCTGAGGCTATAGGCCTACCCATAGGAGAGCGGCTTTTGACTATTAGCATTACTCGATGCTCTTTACCACCCCGATATGGTGAAGAGTACATTACCGACCACACAGGTATATAGATACATACAGAAGGCACTAGCCACCTCCTATCTTGGATGCACCGGTAGCCATGGGTTAGTTAGTGTAATAGAGATTGGCAACTTATAGGCTATGTACAGGCATAGGCAGATAGACATCAGCCACGAGATATGGCCAACCTGTTAAGACTAGCCACACAACCTACCTCATAAATATGTGCCGGAGGGGTGATGACCCAGGTGCTCTTACATTTAGGGGCAAATGAGAAGACTTTTGGGCCACCACTAAAGGAGGAGATTTTTGCAGACCTCTCCATGGCTTGGACCATGAGGATGATTAAAGAGTCACTATGTAACACTTACTCTAATTACTTTTTTTTTGGTTTCGTTTAATTACTTGCACAAGTATATATTTATACATATACATTTAACATAATTATAACATGTTTACAAGCATTTCATTATAGGTATTCCACATTTTTTACAATTAACGTATTACAAAAGTGACTAAACTACCAAAATTGGTCTTCACTTGCCTTTCTCCTAGTGGCCCACAGATGTTGTTTTGAAAACTGGCTCCTCAAGTCTACACTTGTATACCTACACAGGAAAACACCTGTGCTGAGCGATAACTCAATGGGGAGTAAAGCAATACAATGGACTTTTTGTTAAAGTTGCAAACACACATAATATGATATAGCAATGACCATAAGGCACTAAAACATTTACACTATTAATCATTCACTAATATTTTTGTACAAATTTAAATTACTTTCATTGCCTGAATTTCTACTGATGGTAAATAACGGGTATACAACACTAGATACTGGCTTGCAGTATCAAACACTAGAGACATATTAGTCTTGGGTCACTAGATACCAGTAGGTATTGGAACACCGGACACCTTCCGATGTCAACACTGCAGCTACAATCACTATCCTCTTATTGGCATGCCTATCTATCCACAACTATCTGAAACTCAAGCTCAATAAGTCTTTGATCACTGAAGATTATCATATTCGATACATTCAAGGTCATAAGATTTATACATAACATAGCATACGAATAATATCCCTATATGATATATAGTTAACTTCATTTAAATTACACTTTGGATAGAGTTACCACTCCATGTGACATGTAATACTAAGCATATCATTGATCATATATGCATCTATTCTTTTAATTCCATGCTTAATGTGGCCTCATTAGGCCCAAAAGTGTCCATAAGAGTTGTGATAATGTTTGGAACACTTAAATATCACAATGACATCAAATAAGGCGTTTCTTGATGGAGGTGGGCGTGTTTTGTTATGAGCACGACATGGGTCACGACCGCAACAAAGGGCTTATCTTCCTACTCACTAAATCCTGCCAACTGCTTTCAATATCTAACTTACACGTCAATTTAGACACATTAAACGACATTTTTAGGAAAAGGGTTTTTTTTTACAAAGTTGTTCCTCTATGTATCTAGTTTCTAAAAATTTAAAAATAATTCAATTATGAGTTCTAAATCTCAAGATATTACTAAAATATTATAGAGTGCTCTAGATGATAGGGCAGCAGACATCACTCCACTTTAAGCCGTATTTAAGGGACTTTAAGGGCAGAACTAAACTTCCATTTCTTCTACAAAGTTGTAGATATATGTGTTATTTTTCATTTCCAACTCGATTCACTTCATTTGGGCATCTACAAAAAGAGTTATACCCTTTATACTAAAATGGGTTCAAGTGAACCTTAGGGCAGAATTTTCACTAAGTCACTTTTCATACACAATTATCATTTTCATGCAATACCAACATCATTACCTAGTTATACCATCAATAAAAAAATAACTATAGCACATGAATCGACTTAAATCAATTAAACACATAACAAGGAAAATGAAAACTCTTAAATCTCTTGGCAAGCTCTAATCCTTTCTTTGGGCTCTTTCTCCTTCCTTCTCTTTGTCCTTACTAGATTCTCCAACTAAAACATGTCATAAACGCACATCAATATCCAAATCTCATCTATGATTCCATCTCCTTAAGTTTAGAATAAATAAAGAATCAAACTTGAACCAAGAATCCCATAAGAACTTACCTCAAATTAACCAATATACACAAGCTCCCTTCTAAGAAAAATTATAAGCAAAAGAGTGGTAGGGAGAAGAACAATTACTGAAAATTATTTTTGGCCCTTAAGTTGCCAACCCACTCACTAAAAAGGGAAGATTTTCCATTTCTTTTTCTTGCTTTCGCTTTACCTTTCTAAAAGAGACACATACTCTAACCTAATTGGCTCACTTGTCACCCTACAACAATTTGCACTTTACTCCTTCTAGATAGTCTAAATTACCCCTTACACACTATACTAACTCATCTTAATACATTATTCTCACTTCTTTAATAATAATGCACATTTACCCCTAAAGTGAATTTATAAAATTGCCTTTTACTTTTATATTAATACCAATTATGTCCCAATTGCATAATTAACAATTCTTTTACACTGAAACTTTTTCAAACTCTCTCTCCACTACATACTAATCCTATTAGGATATGTGCTTTAGGGCCTTACACACTATGATTTATGGATACTATTGAAGACTATAAAGAAGAAGTGTAAGAGAAAATCCTGCTGGACGACCCTTTAAAGAATTGTTTAATGCATGTGGCTGAGGAAGAGGACTTAACCAAGAATGAAAAAGAAATTGTGAAGGAGTTGGAGAAAGAATGTGAAAATGAGGAATCAAATGAAGACAATTTTGAACTACCAAAGGGAGATTCGAAAACTGAACTCAAACCTCTTTCCTTATATTTAAAGTATGTATTTTTAAAGGATGGAACAAAACTAGTGATAGTATCTTCTATTTTGACAGCTGTTAAAGATGAGCTATTAATAGAAGTGCTAAAGAAGCACAATAAAGCCATAGATGGGAGACATCGGATCTTAAGGAAATCATCCCAAGCTATTGCACTCACCGCATCCTAATGGAGGAGGATTGCAAGCCAGCTGTGCAGCCTCAAAAAAGATTAAACCCGACAATGCAAGAGGTAGTTAAGAAAGAGGTTTTGAAATTGCTAGACACAGGTATAATCTTTTTTATCTCTGATAGTAGTTAGGTAAGCCCAGTACAATATGTTCCCAAGAAGGAAGATATGATAGTGATAGAAAATGAGCGTAAAGAACTCATTTTCTCTTGTACGGTTACGAGTTGGAGAGTGTGCATCAATTATAGGAGGTTAAATAGTGTAACTGGGAAAGATCACTTTCTCTTGTCGTTTATTAACCAAATGCTAGAGAGGTTAGCGGGGAATAGGTTTTATTGCTTTCTAGATGGGTATTTGGGGTATTTGTAAATCCCCATAGCCTCTGAGGATCAAGAGAAAATAACCTTCACCTACCCTTATGGCACTTATGCTTATAGAAAAATGCCCTTTAGATTATACAATGCACCAGCTACATTTTAGTGGTGTACGATGGTAATATTCCATGACTTCATATAGAAATTTATGGAGGTGTTTATGGATGACTTCACTATTTATAGGAGGGACTTCAAGAGTTGTCTAAAGCATCTTGATTTGGTATTAGGTAGGTGTGAAGAGACTAACTTGGTATTGAATTCGGAGAAATGTCATTTTATGGTGAAGAAAGGTATTATTTCTGATGGAGGAATAGAGGTTGATAGGGGCAAGGTAGAAGTAATTGAGAAACTACCACCCTCAACTAGTGTCAAAGGTGTTAAAAGTTTTTTAAGACATTCAGGGTTTTATTGTAGATTCATAAAGGACTTCTCTAAAGTTGCTAAACCTTTATCAAATTTGCTTATGAAGGATGCTCATTTTGATTTCACTAACGAGTGCTTCTAGGCTTTCAACACACTAAAGCAAAACTAATTTCAGCATCAGTGATTATCTTTCCATATTGGAATCTCCTATTTGAGCTAATGTGTGATGCAAGTGACTTCATAGTAGGAGTAATGCCAGGACAAAGAAAGGTGAAGGTCTTTTGTGCTATCTACTATACAAGCCATACCTTGACAGGAACCTAAGTCAACTACACCACAACTTTGATGGGAGCCCGAGTCAACTACACCACAACTAAAAATGAGCTTCTTGCCATAGTTTTTTCCTTTAAGAAATTTAAACCCTATCTCCTTGGTGCTAAAATTTTTGTATGGTCTTATCATGAAGCATTGAGACATCTTTTTGCGTAGAAGGAAACCAAGTCAAAATTGATTATATGGGTACTTTTTTTGCAGGAGTTCGATTTGGAAATCAAGGACAAGAAGGGGGCAAAGAATTTTGTGGCAGACCATTTGTCAAGGCTTGAGCATGAGCATATCGAGAAGGGGAAAACCCTACACTTATTTCCTAATGAATGCATATATGCATTGTATGTTTGTGAGGTTGCCATCCCATGGTTTGTTAACTTAGCTAACTATCTTACAGGTGGTTTTGTGCTAATGATTATACATGACAACAAAGGAAGAAGCTAAAGGCGGATGCGAGACATTACGTATGGGATGATCCTTACCTTTTTAAATTGTGTGCTGGCCAAGTGCTAAAAATATGTGTTCTTAGAAATGAGCAAGAGGAAATCATTAAGGCATGTCATAGTGCCATAAACATCATAGACCAAATAGGACGGTATCGAAAATTCTACAATCTAGATTTTATTGGCCTACCAAGTTTAATGACATTAAACTCTTTATTCAATCTTGTGATAGATTTCAAAGAGCAAGCAATATATCTAGGAGGGATAAAATGCCATTAACTAACATGTTTGAGGTATAATTGTTTGATGTATGAGGATTAGACTTCGTGGGACCTTTCTCAGTGTCTTATGGGTTTGAATATATACTAGTGGCTATAGATTATATCACTAAATAGGTAGAAGTTGTTGCCACTAGGACTTGTGATACTAGAGTAGTGTTGGAATTCTTAAAAAAATATATATTCACCCGATATGGAGCACCTAGGGCTATTATTAGTGATGGTCACAAGCATTTTGTCAACCATCAATTCAAAACCTTGTTGAAAAAGTTTGGTTTTATGCATAAGGTCACTATCCCATACCATGCATAAGCTAATGGCCAAGTAAAAGTATCAAACCTGGAACTTAAATCTATTTTAGACAAAAAGGTGAATTCCCCTAAAAAAGATTGGTCCCTCAAACTTGATAAAGCATTATGGGCCTATAGGACTGCCTTTAAAACACCTATAAGGATGTCCTTTTTCATGTTAGTTTTTGGCAAATCCTATCACCTACCAGTGGAACTAGAACACAAAGCTTATTGGGCCACCAAATTTTTGAACTTTGATATTTATAGTGCAAGAAAATGCAGACCATTACAATTAAATAAGTTAGAAGAGCTGAGATTTTGGGCTTATGATCATGCTGAAAAGTATAAAGAAGAGACCAAGAGATGGCATGACAACAAGCTGATACTCAAGGAATTTGTCCTGGGAATGAAGGTGTTGGTGTATGATAGTCATCTTAGACTATTTCCAGGAAAGCTTAAGTCGAGATGGAAATGACCTTATGAAGTAGCCGATATCACTCAATATAGAGTTGTCACTATTAGGCACCCAAACGATGGTAGAGAATTCAAGGTCAATGGTCATCACCTCAAACCATATCTCAAATCTAGGTTTGAAGTTGTGTAGGTGGTCGCGATGCTAGAGGATGTTCAATGAGTTCATTCAATGTCGAGCTGATGACTTGTTAAACCCAGACTCATTCTAACTCTAACTCTCTACTTATTTTTATTTAATTGTGTTTAATGTTTGTAGTTTTTGAGTTTTCATTATCTTGGTGTGTTTTAGTTTAATAAGTGGTGATAAAGTGTGTTTGAATGCTTGCTAAGTTATGCAGTGTAAATGTGCATGAAAGAGGGTGTTAGATTTTGAATATATGCAAAGATTTCGTTGCACACGGTAGAGACCATTTTGTCTTAGTCGTGTGCCTTATGCAGTTTGAGGTCTAGAAGAGGTCATATAGTAGAGACCATTTTGTCTCTATCGTGTGCAATTCTTTAGTTCAGATACAATAGAGGTTACATGCTGAGACCATTTGATCTCTGCCATATGCAATGTGTGACTCTAAGTGCAAAAAGGGTTACATGGAAGAGACCATTTTGTCTCTACCATGTACAACTGCATGATTTAGTACAAAAGGTGGTAAATGGCAGAGACCATTTTGTCTCCGTTGTGTGTATGTTGAAACTTTAAAAACAAAAGGGTGTACAAACTAAGACCAATTAGTCTATGCCGTTGCAGTTTAAAATTTTCAAAATAGAATGTTGTATGTGGCTAACTCCATTTTGTCTTAGCAGTATCCTTCATAAATTGATGTTGTGCATTTTGGGGTACTGTGTATGGCATGGTCTCTGTACTGAGGGCTTTCAGTCATGTCCCTCTTTAAATACCCCCATTTGGTTGTAACCTTTGACCTTCTTTTCATTCCTTCTCATCTTCTTCCCCCATTTTCGACTAGCGCACTACTTTTCCTCTTATTTATGTGCATTTATTCAAGTGTGCAAGCATCAATCAACAAGTAAGTACTTCATCCTTTCTCTTTTTCCTTTTAATCTTTATTTTTAGTATGTTTTTAATGGTTTATATGGAGTAAGAATTTCTCTTGTTAGCACTTTGTTTTTTTATGCATGGTATAAAAATTTTTGTTGATTAAAAGGCATTCTACATGCTTCGGGTTAGGCTAAAGTTGAGTTTATATGTTTTTGCTTCGTTTATGTGAGGTATGCTTGAACTTTTCATCATTATAGGCATTAAATTAAGTGTTTTGAATTTTCTAAATGTGTAAAAGTTGCCTTTTGACTACAAATTTTGTTCATGTATGCTTGTTGTTTGATTAAATGCCTCAAAGAAGTGAAATTTTTATTTTTAGTAAACCTAACCTCATTTTTGTGCTTTGTTTATTAAAAGTAATGTCTTTTAGATGTTAGAATGCATTGTGTAAGTTTATACATTTACTTGATGTTAATTTGTTCACTTTTCTAACTAATGAATATGTAAGTTTAGTTTTTAAACTAGAGATGTGTTTAAATGAATTAGTGCTCTGTTTTTCAATACTATTGCCATGTTCTTGTCATGATGGCTTAATCTTTTTCTTGGGAGATTGCCTCTTTTATCTTGCTGCATCAAGTTGGTTTTATTAAATGGGCATTAATGAACATAGCGCATGGTGATTTGAGCATTAGTTATATTGTGCAATTAAGCTTAGTTTGGATTGTTTATTGTAGGTTACATCAAGTAATTTGCTTTTAATGCATTACATAATGGCTAATTGTTCATGTTACTTTTGAATATCTTACATTTATTGGTCAAAAGCACGTTTGATTATTTGTGCTATAATTGCCAATTTTGCATTCCTTTTTGCCTTTATTTTGTGTACTATATATATATATGGCAAATGCCTTCTCCTACTTCATTTTGCTAAGTTTTATTTTTGTTCAAGATTAATTATATTGAGCATAATGGAATTTGTCTATTTTGCAGTGGTACCTATGCGTACTAGACTAAAAGCTAGTTCTTCTTCTTCAAACCCACAGGTTAGATCAAAAGTTCCATTATGGGTTCCAGCGGAGTTCAAGGAAGATTGGATTGTCTTCTTGAAACTATAATACGTGGCCACTCCATACATTGATATGGAGGTACTGGAAGAGTTCAATTTAAGAAATGACATGAGTGCCTAATAACCAATGTAGGGTGGGCCGAATTTGTGAGTAGGAGAGAGCCGATATATCCTCAAATGACAAGAGATTTTCTGGCCACAGTGAGGATCCGTGTGGGGAGGAATAGCCATGAGGATGGAGGGCTTGTAAGTTTTTAGCTGCAGGGCCTTCATACCAGATAAGTCTTAATGACTTTTCCAGATATCTTGGGTTTGATCCCTATGCACCAAGGGGCTTAGAGAATCTGAATAAATAAGAAATTTGGAATGGCATGAAATTGAACCCATTAAGTTCCAAACTAGCAACACTAAAGTATATCATTTGAAAGACCATCCCTTGAGGATCATACATCAATATTTAGCTTTGGCCATGTTTACTTACTTGGAGGGCCCCAAAATGTCAATGCCAATAAGGCCATCATTCTCTATGCAATGCAGAATGCAATCCCACTTAATGGAGCAATATTTGTTAATACAAAGATTAATGAACTAAAGATGTATAGGAAGAGGTTGAAGAAGATTACTTTTGAAGGGATTGTAACCATGTTGGCTGGGGGGGTCAACCACCCAATTGTGGTAGAGAAGTTGTCGATCCTGTTCTTATTAATAATAAAATGTTGAAAATATGTATGCATTAATTGATAACCCTAGATTCCCAAAGCAAGGTTATTTGGTGGTATCTAACAAAAGGCTTTATTAGGCGGATGTCAACAAGTCATCGATAGTGCATCTAAGGGCAGAGGTTGTAGCTATTATGCTATCATCACAGCAGTACACTAAGATTATGACTCGCTTAGTCAACTTAATGGATGGCCAAACTCAACTGACAGACAGGATGGATCAAATTGTCATAGCTTTTGTCATGATGCAGTCCCTCTTTGATCACCATTTTTCACCTTCTTCTCCATCTTCGCAGGAGTAATCTATTTTAGGGATTTTCTCAACCCCGATATTTTGTGAATGATGTGTTTGTATTTTGCTAAGGACAGCAAAATTTTGTATGTAGGGTGAGGGTATTTTGGAGATTAAATTATTGAACTTATTTTGGAATTATTGGATGTTTTGCTTATTCACCACAATAGTTTTAATTTTTATGTTTGTTTTACTTTTAGTAGTTAATTTAGTGTGTTTGAACTTCTTTCAATTTTAGTAATGTTATGTTATATGGTTGTGTTTGTTTCTCTTTTATTGTTCTAACTTTATTTTCTCTAGTTTGTTATTTTAGCTAACTTTACTTTTTAGCCTTTATTTTATAGCTTTTATTTTTTTATCTTAGTTTTACTATTCTTGTTTTTATTTTTGTTGTTTTTAGTTGTTATTAAATACTTGTACATTCTTAGTTTAGCTTGCCCTTAATTTGTTCCCGTTGTGAATAGCTTGAACTTAGAATTAGAAAAACTTATTTAGGTTAGTTGAATGACCGAAGAGTATTTAGTTGTTAATTATTTTGCTTTATCACTTAGGTTCAATTAGATCAATACTAGTAGGTCTTATAATAAAATGCACACTATAGGCCTGTTTTAGAAAATAGGAAAAACCAGTGTGAGAATTATAAAGCGATAAAACCTTCCTCATCACCCTTCAAAGCAATTAAAACAATTTGAAAGCAAGGCTAGAAATGACTTAGGTAGAATTTTATTGATCGAATCTCTAAAAAGAATTTTGACCTATCCCTTTGGTAATATTTTATCCCTTACAAGCCCTTTAAGCCTATTGAAGCATGTTAAATGCATGCTAATTCTGTAATTGTTGATTACACTTATTTGATTTCACCTAGCCTAAAAGCCTTTGTCTTACCCTTATAAAATTAGCCATTCTAAGAGTGAGTAGGATAGTTTTTCGGGGTGATTAATGTGAAAAAGAGGGTTGTGCTTTAAAGTGTAATTCTAGAAATAGGATACTTTTCAAATGTCTAATAAGCTAAAAAATTTTCAGAATGTAGTGTATATTTAAAGAGAATTTTAGTAAGCCCCTTGAAAAAGTAAAAGAAAAGAAATAAAATAAAATATTGCTAAACTATGGTTCAATCTAAGTGTGGGGTACTCTATTGGATAAGGGAGAAGAATTTTTAGCCTTTAAAGTATTGGTTGAGCTAATTTGTTTATAGCAAAAACTTTTGGTAATATCTTGCCCTTAGCAATCTTTCTTTGGCAATTCTTGTTCTACATTCTGGGTAGGCTAGCATTTCGCAATGTTATTGAATTGAGAAAGGGTAGGGTTGAGTTCTTTTTTTTGGAGTGGGAAAAGAGGCAAGATAAATCAGAGAATGGTTGTTCTAGATTGCGTATCATTTTCCTTTTCCTTGTTAGCCATACCTTGACCCCATTACAACCTCTTTAAGACCTAATGATCTTGCTTTGTTTAGAGTTGTTCTGCTATAGTGTTATTTAAACATCGCTGAATTTGTGATTTCTTTCTTTAAGTTTAAGCATGCGAGAATGTGGTTTGCTCATTTGCTCGAGGGCGAGCAAAAGCTAAGTGTATGGTATTTGATAACTTCGATTTAGTGTTTAATTTCGGTATATTTTTGTCTGTATTTATGTCTCGTTTTACATGTTTTTCTTATTTTAGGTGTTAAATTCCTCTTTTTGTGCCAACTAGGATAATATTGCGATTTATCAAGTTTTGGTGTGCTTATTGGTGTAATTTTGACTTTTGTGCAAAAATTTTGACTTACACACAGTGGAGATCAAAGTGTCTTAGCCATGTGCCCTACAGAATCACCAATTCACGCCGTTTCATTAAAGCACACGGCAAAGACCAAAGTGTCTCCGCCGTGTGCCAGGCAAAATTCAAAGCTATTTAGTCCAAAAGGGTGTACACGGCTGAGACCAAAGGGTCTCCGCCTTGTATTAATGCTATAGTAATTTTTTTCAACTGATTGTACACTGCTGAGAACAAAGTGTCTCCGTTGTGCATGTAACACCCTATATTCAATTAGTTAAAAGACTCTGATACTGGATGTCACACCCAGGCTTAGATTCTTTTAAAGGGGCCAATTACAAAATTATCTATTAAAAAACCTTCACATTAATAATTCCTGTTTATCTTATAAAAATTTTGGCAGAGTTTCTTCAAAAAATTCTCTAAACTCCCTACAAGAAAATCCTCAATACACTTCTATTTTGACCTATCTTACCATCCATCTCCAATTCAAACCCAGCACAAAATCTTTTGCCCTTCCTCCGATATTTCAAAACTTAATCTCAATCAAATTAAAACATAGCATGTCTAATATTCTACTTATTCTCAAAGATAATTTACATTACCAGTTTCAAGATAACTTAATTTACAATGTCAATACTCATAGATAAATACATAAAAATTTACATTGCCCAAAATACGGTATACATGCCAAAATAGTCAAAGTAAGACGCAGTACTACTAGCTTTCCTTAATTGGCATGCCAACCTTATCCTATCACTCTAATTCCTGCCTAATTTTACTAAAGGCAAATATAATTAAATTCACATTCCATTTTCCTATTAAATCCAATCCCACTTTATAGCCTTCACTTGTGATTATGCTTATGTAGTAATTTAATTTATGTTCTTTTCCAAGAGTATAAAAAAAATTAACCCTTTATGTATACAGAAGTTTCAACTAAGGCATTTCAAAGCAAAATTTAATAACAATTACCTTAAAATCCAAATAAAACTCACTAATTAAGGTCAATTAAACATAATGTATTATAAATCACTTGAATCATAGTTAAAACCAAGTCATGAATTAAAAGATTTAAATTCCATTTCATGAATGTATTCCTTCAATTACGTATTTATGATAAATTATTTATCAATTCAATAAAAAAGCAATGTGTATTTTAAGGATCTAGTAGTTTACATAATACAAGTAAAATGACAATTTTGCAATTTAACCCTTATAACTCAATTTAAGTATTTCATACTACTTATTTAACATCCAATTAATTACTTACAACATTTGATTTTTTTTAAATCTCAATCCACTCACCTAAAACCATAACTTACATATTATATGCTATTTGACAATTTTACAATTTAAACCCCTATAATTTAAGTAAATCATTTCATATTATCCATTTAACACCTAAATATATATTTATAACATCAATTCATTAAATTCCTACCCTACATACTACAAACCCTTACTTACGTAATGCACAATTTTAAAGAAAAATAGGATTGCATGAATACATACCAATTTAAGGTCAATTTGGTTCAATTTCAACCTCAAAAATCTTCAATGTATCATTTTCCTTCCACTTCTTTCCCCTTCACACTTGTCTCAATGTCTTTCTCTACATAACCCATAAATCCATCATAAATTCTCTAATCAAATATAAGGAAATATATACTTTAAGCAATTTTAATGAATTATCTACTCCAATTCTAAAATTAATTTAAGAATTAACAAAATCTAACATTTTTTCCAAATTTCTAAAATCCCTAAATATGAGTTTTTCCCCAAATTTCTTTCATAATACACCAATTAGAAAGGATGAAGGAAGCTTACCTCAAGACTAGTGGGGAAAAATGGAAGTAAGAGGGCAAAATAACAAGGGAACCGAAGATAATAAGGAGGATAGCAAGGGAAAATCGCGAGTGGTTGTCACACAAGGGAGACCAAAAGAAGAAGAAGAAGGCAATGGTGCTGAAAAATTACAGCAAAGGAGTAAAACGGTGACTGGTGGGGCTGCGATGCTGTCGTGATCGAAAAAGGAAGAGGGAAAGGAAGAAAAAGAAGAAGAAAAATAAAAGGGAGGGCAGTAGAGGAGGAAATTAATCCACCTGGAAAATAAGGCAACCAAAATTAAACCCACCCCAAAATGACGTAGTTTTTGGTATAAAGGTGAAATATTTCAAATTAGCCCTCCTTTTTCTATTTTAACATTTAGGCCCCAAATTAATTACAACTTTACATATAATTCTTTCTTTTTCATTTACCTTACTTCCTTTCATTTTTATGATGCTCATTTATTTTATTTTTATTTTATTATCTAGTCTAGAGGAAAAATTGGATTTGACAGACTATTATTTGGGTAACTAGTGCTCGGGGTGTTACAATGTGCCTCTTTAAATAGTATAAAAGTTGCATTCTTTTTGGTTCAAAAAGGAAGTTTTTAAGTTCTTTCATTTGTCTTTAACTTTAGTACGTAGTTCTTAGCTTTATCTATAGATTTCTAGGATTTTATACTTAGTTTATACTTATAAAAACTTCATTTTTATTAGGGTTTGTACTTACAATTCAAAAAATACTACAGATATAGTTTAGTTTACAGGGTTGTAATTTTAGTTTCAATCAAGTTCATCTTGGAAATGAGAGAAAAAGCTGCTCCAACTCCAAATCTATCATTCAAAAATGGGTTTAAAAGTTTATTCTTCCTTTGTCCTTGTTTTTTTACATTATATATAGTGAGTAGTCTTCTAATTGTTTAGAGATCTTTAAATTCCCATATCCATTTAAGACAATAAACTTTTTTGATTAAATATATTTACAGATGCTTCTTTACCCTTGTTCTTATCTTGATATTGATGTTATGCAAGTATTTATGCTATTAATCTTATTAAGTTAATGGATTTATACTTGTTTGAAGTAGATATTATGTATGGTCTATTTTTACATGCATTTGTTGTATACTTGATGGTGATTCTGGAATGGAAGCTGTTAAATCTAGAGTTAATATGTTGTATATTTGAAAATAGTGAGAAAAATGAATGGGTATTGAGTTGATTAGCTCCGAAATGAGAAACTAACTCATATTTAGGATTTATAAACTTGTACTCGAGCTAGCTATCGGATTGGCTCCATAATGGAAAATTGGGTAGTAAGAATAGTTGGCTCCAGAATGGAAAACTTAGGTTTAGTTAGGTTATCTACACCTGAAATATATGATTTTATGTTAAAATAAATCTTACATTGGATATAGGGAGGATTTGATTTTCAAACAGCATCTTTAGTCATTGCTATTGCCAAATCTTTTATACTTTATTTTTATTGCATTCTTATTTTGTTCACATTATATTCGTTGTATAAAATTGGTAGACATAACTCACACCATTATGCACCTAGGGAATTCTTTAGCACGTTGTAACGTCCCCAAATTTTCATTTGTTGTGCATAATTTATTATTACGCATCATTAATTATTTTATGATAAGTTTAGTAGTGATTAAAGTTGATTAGGATATAAAGGTTGCAATGACTGCTCTGTTAAACGTGCCCGGGCCAGAAAAATTCGAGGATGGGTGACCTGACGGATAATGTGAGATTAATATCAAATATGAAAGTACGTATTAAATGGAGTCTAGTGGTAAAATTTGAGTGATAAATGAGGTCAAATAGACATCCAAAAAGGCAAAAGAAGAAAAATTTCACGATTTGGCGTAGGTTTGACTAAGACTTTGACTAAGCAATTGGAAGCCTTAGAGACCTCCGATTGAATTCAAATTTTATATACATGCTATTCATAGTGTAGGGACACACAAGGAACTGAAAAATATCAATTCTGACAATTTTAAAAATTTGGGTTGCGAATTGATCGCACAAGTTGTCAAAGCTAAAAGCATATCGAAAAAATATTAGAATGAGCTAAAATTTTTACCATAAGTTATTGAATATATAGTGACACTTGGGGCAAAATTTCAGCACAATCCAATACCGAAATCAAAAATTCATATTTTGGAGCAAAAAATCGAAATCGGGTCATTATGAGGGTCAAATCTGGGCATTTGACCATGAATTTTATATGAAATGATATTTTGGTGTAAGAATCATGTGTATGTGAGATCATGATGGTAGGATAAGGCTAATGCTTTAAATGAGTGACAAGTGGCCAAATTAGAGGCCATTGGATTAAATAGTTACACAACTAATCTTGGCATCTCCTTTTGCAGATTTTTAACACCTTATATAAGGATGAAACCCATGAGAATTCTCTAGAAAAATCAATCATCTTCATCCTTTTTTACCCATAAACCCGAGACATCCATTTCCTCACCCTTTTCCCCATTTTTCTTTTTCCTAAGCCTTATCTCTCCACATCTTTAGTTGAAATTACACTCCCATGATCAGAAATCACTGCTCTTTCACATAGAAAGGAGCTTGCACCAAGGGAAGGCCAAGAAATATAAGGGATAAGGTAAAAACTCTTAAATACACTTTAGTGATTTTGAAAGTTATAGCAAGAATTTAAGTAAGATTTTGTTCCAGCATATAGAGTAGGGTTAGAAGAGCATGTTAGTGATTTTATATTGTCCAAATTAATGAGCTAAACTAGTGTTTTATTGTCTTGAAAATTCGGCCAAAAGAGGAGCAAATAGGGAAAGGCCATTCTAAAAAGGGAAAAGGCAAAGAGAGAGAAGAATATGTCTCAAGAAAGCTTAAATAAGGTTAGTGGATACAATTTACAATTTATTTCAATTATTTCAATGAATCTCCCTTGAATTTTCCTTTATGTAACTATATGAACAAGTGCTAAATGATGATTTGATTTGATATAATTTGATATTATGATGAATTAGCCAAATATAAACTTGAAATAATGAAGAAAATTAAGTGAAAGGCCATGATACCCAAGTGACCGAATGATGTCTAATGGGTAAGTATGATGTATGATTAATGTTAAATTAACCTTTTGCTACAATTGAACATTTTAAGGTATAAGTAAACTACTAGACTTGATAAATATGGAAAATAATAAATGTTCATAATTGGATGTAAGTATACATAATGGTAGAAAATTGAGATGCTTGAGAATTTGTATGTATATTAAGCATATTATGGCAAAACGATGTCCAAAATGATAAATGAAGTATGTGTGATGGGATGAAGAAAAATAAAATAATTGTTAAGTGAAAATTCTTTATTGGCCAAATGGCTTATTGATGTATAAGTGATTGAATTGGCCATATTTTGACAATATTTTGTATATGTCTTAGCAATGTGCAGTTAATAAAAATTAAAAGAATGAGAAATAGAATTCTGAATATGTGGACATAAGGCAATTAATATTTATAATGATATAAAAATGTTGAAGAGTATGGAAATGAATAAAGTGTTATGCCCTTAGTGTCAGTGGGTAACCCAGGATCCTAGGATAGTATGGCTAGCCATAGGGGCACTTACGCCACGATGTTCTATTCTACTCTGTTATTCTCTACTTTGTTATACTCTGCTCTGTTATCTGAAAAATACCGATTATTCTATTAGCAGGCTTATTATTGATAGTTCGAAGAGTAGTCACATACTCCAAGCAATGTGGACACTCCCGGTGACTGGATTTACTTATCCGCTTATCTAATTCATGGATTTTTCTTACTGTCAATAACTAGGGGCAAAATGATAATTTTGAATAAAACTATGTAAAAAGGAAAATTTTAGCCTTAAAAATATTGAAAATGTGAATAAAAATGATATAAGATGAAAAATGAAGTATATATTTTAAATAAGGGTAAAAATATAATTTTACATCCAATGAAGGCAAAATAATCAATTGCCAGTAAAACATAATTAAAATAAATAAATAAATAAAATAGTTCATTTGAATAAAAAAGGGTAAAATTTACAAATAAGGAAGAATATAGGGACCAAACGATAAATTTACATTCAAGAAATATTTTCAGGGACTAAATTGATAATTTATGAAATTAAAGTTAATTTAGTGTCGGAAGAAATATACTGAGTCAAAATCGGAGTTAAAATGAATAAATATGAAAAAGTCAACCGAAGGTCAAAGTTGGTCAACATAACAGGAAAAGTCAACTATAGGTATAAAATGGTAAATTTCTACTTTGACTGGTAAATTGTTGAAATTAAATAAGAAAGAAAAATTTTGAGACTATTTAATGAGTAATTGGGTATGAAAGGAATAAATTATGAATTTATGAAGTTATAAGAGTTCAATAAATAATAGTGGTTAAATTTTAATTAAATAAACAAATTAAATTAGTTGAAATTCTTTGTAAATGTATCTACCACTAAGCTATCAGATTTGCTTAGCGTGTAGTTTTATGACTGCATGCAAGAACAGCTAAAAGATGAGAATTGAAGGAAGAAATGGCATGCACATAGAAGATCATTATTTTGGACTTTTGTCTTGTAATTATATGTAAATTATTATAACATATATGAGAATTTTTGGTATGTAATATTAACTTAACATATGAGTTTGATGATTGCAAATGAATGTAGTATGTATTGATTGTGTGTGTATGCATATGATGAATTGAGATTATAGAAGTGTTGTGGGTTGTTGATTGGAGTCTGAGAGTAGGAGAAATATTATTGGAAGTGCAATTTGACTTTTACAGGTTTGGAAATTAAGGAGAATTATGCCGTTATATTGCAAATTTTTATTTAAAATTAAAATAATAACTTATTACTTATAAGGGCATTAATGAACAGTGTAGGTTTTAAATTTAGTTAAGAAGGCATTACATTTAATGGTATAAGAGCGTGGTTTAGGCGATCCTAAGATCGGAGTTAGAAGGTATCAAATTAAATGGAGAAATGATGAATGAATAAGTGAATAATGTACATGCCATATTACTGTGATATTAATGTTGGAATTTGAACCTTACCTGTCCCTTGCGCATTTCAGTATTGATTATGGCTTCCGGCTCTCGGCGAACTGTTGAGTTAGCGAGTGATGCAAAGAGCGAGGCTTCTGCGAGTTTAAAAACACATGAGACTACACCGAGTACTAAATCACAACAAGCCTCTGAGCCCACTCCTACTCCTACACATGCGGCATAGACTCCTCCACCCCCTGCACCGACAGATGTGATGCGAATGATGGCAGAGTTCTTTCAGAGATTTCAGCCTCAGCAGTTAGCACCTCCTTAGCCATCCAGGAGATCGATTCTAGAACAGTTAAAGAGACAAGGTGTAGAGGATTTTTATGGACGAGAGCCGATCACAGCCACACAGGCAGAAGAATGGTTGATGAAGATGGATAGAATATTTGAGATTACTCATAGCCCACCAGAGGAGAAACTTGAGGGAGTAGTGGCTCTATTCGAGGGACTAGCATATATTTGGTGGGACACAGTCAGATGCCATACCCCACCAGAACAGGTTATCGGGGATTATTTTTATGATCAGTTTAGAGATAAGTACGTGGGCAGAGAATATTTGAGATCTATGGAGGAGGCCTTTTGGTGTTTATGCCAGGGTAGCAAGTCGGTACAGGAGTATGACGGAGAGTTTAAGAGACTCAACTACTACATGAAAGATTACAAGTTTCCTCCAACAAAAATGTGCCAGTTGTTTGAGAGAGGCCTCCATAATGATTTGTGAAAGATCCTGGCTTTGAAAGAGTACACCAATAAGAAAGAATAATGGATGCTGCTATCGGAATGGAAACTGTTCAACAGGAAGAAATGAGTAGAAAGGCTAGATTTTAGCAGAAAAGAAGAACAGGTTCAGGGGCATCAGGCAGTAGGTTTATTAAAAAGACTAGGGGTTCTGGTTCTACTATAACTCCTCAGGATTCTTCTGCTACTCCTGCACCTACCTAGCATACTCTAGCCCGAGCACCCCCCTCTGTAGCATCAGTGGGTAATGCCCCTCGAGGCCAGGGCTCTAGTAGACTGAAGATACCAGTTTGTGAACATTGCAGGCGCCGACATTTAGGTGATTGTTGGAGAGTGATAGGGGTTTGTTTTAGATGCATATCCTAAGAGCATTTAGTAAAAGATTGCCCTAGATCACAGACATAGGCTACTACACCAGCTACACAGACTTTTGCTGGCAGACAGGGTGTTACTTCAACACGGGGCAGTGGTAGAGGTGGACATAGTGGGACCCTATCAGGCAGAGGCAGTGCTCCAATTTCAGACAGACCATCTGTAGTGAAAAACTATGTCGTTAGAGCTCGGGAGGACCTAGATGCTCTGGATATTATTATAGGTAAGTCTTACCTATTTGGTGATGCTATTTATGGATTGATAGATCCCGGGTCCACACATTCCCATTTGAGCACTGAAATTGCACAGGGAAAGGGGTTAGAACAAGCACAGTTAGGTCAAGACATCCTAGTAAGCAACCCCTTGGGTCACAGCATGGTTGTAAACAAAGTATACGGGAATTGTCCTATACAGATATAGCATGTCATCTTTCCTGCAAATCTGATTGAACATCCATTCCACGAGTTTGATGTCATCTCAGGAATGGATTGGCTTTATGAACACCAAGCGATTGTTGATTGTTGCCTAAAGAGAATAACTTTGAAAGCTTCAGAAGATCTAGAGATCGTGGTGGCAGGAAAACGATCTGATTTCATGTCCAATGTCATTTTAGCCACTGCAGAACATAGATGTATCAGAAAAGGGTGTACGGCCTATTTGGCTTTTGTCATTGAAACTGAGGTCTATAAACTACAAGTTAGTGATGTGCCTATAGTTAAAGACTTCCCTGATGTTTTTCTTGATGAGTTACCAGGATTACCTCCACTGAGGGAAGTTGAATTTGGTATTAATGTACCACCCGACACAGCACCCATTACTATGGCTCCTTATCGTATGGCACCAGCTGAATCGAAAGAATTGAAAATCCAACTACATAAATTGTTAGAAAAAGGCTTCATCCACTCGAGTGTTTCTCCCTGGGGAGCTCCAGTATTGTTTCTGAAAAAGAAAGACGGATCTCTCCGACTGTGTATCGATTGTAGACAGCTGAACAAAGTTACTATTAAGAATAGATATCCCTTACCCCAAATTGATGACTTGTTTGATCAACTAAAGTGTGCCAGTACGTTTTCCAAGATAGATTTGAGATCTGGCTATTACCAGCTGGGAGTAAAAGAAACAGATATTCCAAAAACAACTTTTCACACAAGATATGGGCATTACGAGTTTGTGGTGATGCCTTTTGGCCTTACTAATACACTAGCTACATTTATGGATCCCATTAACCGTATTTTCCACCCCTACCTGGATCAATTTATAGTGGTATTCATTGATAATATCCTGGTTTATTCCAAGACACGAGAGGAGCATGACCAACACCTAAGAATCGTACTGCAGACATTAAGGGATAAACAGTTGTATGCCAAATTTAGTAAATGTGAGTTTTGGCTAAATGAAATTGCCTTCCTTGGCTATGTGATATCAGCAAAAGGTATTAAAGTAGATCCTGCAAAGATTGAAGTTGTTCTTGACTGTAAGCCACCTAAAATTGTTGCAGAAGTTCGAAGTTTCCTCGGTTTAGCTGGATACTATAGGCGATTTGTTAAAGAATTTTCTATGATAGCTTCTCCTCTTACCAAGTTGTTACAAAAGAACGCTAGATTTGAGTGGATAGAGAAATGTCAACAAAGCTTTGAGAAACTGAAGAATATGTTGACCGAGGCTCCTGTTCTCACTCAACCCATTTCAGGTAAACCTTATACTATTTATAGTGATACTTCTAGGAACGGGTTGGGTGTGTACTCATGCAGGAAGGAAAAGTGGTAGCATATGCATCCAGACAACTAAAACCACATGAAAGGAACTACCCTACACATGATCTGGAGTTGGCAGCTATTGTATTTGCTCTGAAAATATGAAGATATTATCTTTATGGGGAGAAGTGCTATATTTACACGGATCACAAGAGCTTAAAGTATTTGCCTATACAAAAAGAGCTCAACCTACAATAGAGGCGATGGTTAGAACTTATTAAGGACTATGACTGTTTGATTGACTACCATCCTGGTAAAGAAAATATTGTAGCCGATGCACTCAGTAGGAAGCACTTGATGGCTGTACGAGCAATGAAAGTGAAGCTGAACATGGCATAAGATGGAGCATTAGTGGCTGAAATGCAGATAAAACCAGATTGGCTTCAACAAATCAAAGCTACTCAGAGGCAAGATGATAGGTTAGCCTCCATTATCTCCCATCCACAGGTGCAAGCAGGTAAAAGCACTAAGTTCTCACTTAGCCGTGATAACTGCCTGTATTATAAGGGTAGGATATGTGTGTCTAATGATGCAGATTTGAAAAAGAATATCTTGATAGAAGCCCACAGTAGTCCTTATGCTATGCATCCCGATAGCAACAAAATGTATTAGAAATTGAAGAGATCTTACTAGTGGCCGAGGATGAAGAAAGAAATAGCTGATTTTATGACTAAATGCCTAATATGTCAACAAGTTAAAGCTAAACATTAGGTGCCTTCAGGGTTATTACATCCTATCATGATACGAGAATAGAAATGGGAATGGATTACCATAGAATTTGTGTCTGGTTTACCCCTTACCAGAAGACAGCATGATTCTATTTGGATGATTGTGGACAGAATGACTAAATCGGCTCATTTCCTTCCAGTGAGATCGGATTTTTCCTTAACCAGATTTGTAGAGATTTATGTAGATGAGATTGTGCGGCTTCATGGTGTCCCATTGTCTATAATTTTTGACCGAAACCCACGATTCACTTCCAGATTTTGGCAGAATCTTCAAAAAGCTTTGGGAACCCGCTTGGATTACAGCACGGCTTTTCATCCTCGGATGGATGGCCAATCTGAACGAGTAATACATATGTTGGAAGACATGTTACGATGCTATGTACTCGAGTTTGGAAGCAATTGGGAAAGATATCTCCCATTGGCTGAGTTTACCTATAATAACAGTTATCACTCTAGCATCAAAATGGCTCCTTATGAAGCATTATATGGGAGAAAATGCAAAACTCCTCTATGCTGGACATAATTAAGCGAAAGAAAGCTAGTGGGACTGAACATGATTAAAAAAACTAAAGAAAAGTAAAGTTGATCCGAGATAATGTAAAAATTGCCATCGACAGACAAAAATCTTATGCAGATTTAAAAAGAAAGGACATAGAATTTAATGTCGGCGATAAAGTGTTTCTGAAAGTCTCCCCATGGCGAAAAGTGCTCTGGTTTGGCAAGAAAGGTAAACTTAGTCCTAGATTCATCAGACCTTATGAAGTAATCCAACGAGTGGGACCAGTGGCATACCGATTAAAGTTACCTTCAGAACTAGAAAGGATATATGACGTGTTCCATGTTTCTATGTTAAGAAGATATCGTTCAGATCCCTCCCATGTTATCACTTCTGAAGATATTCAGTTGAGACCTAACTTATCTTATGATGAAGAACCGGTGAGAATCTTAGCACGATAGGTCAGAAAACTTCGAAACAAGCAAATTTTATTGGTTAAAGTAATTTGGATACGCCACAATGCTAAAGAAGCCACCTGGGAACCAGAGGATACGATGAGACGACAATATCCACATCTCTTCAGTCCAGGTAAATTTTGAGGACAAAATTTTATTTAGAGGGGAGTACTGTAACGTCCCCAAATTTTCATTTGTTGTGCATTATTTATTATTACACATGATTAATTATTTTACGATAAGTTTAGTAGTGATTAAAGTTGATTAAGATAGAAAGGTTGCAATGAGTGCTCCATTAACGTGTCCGGGCCAGAAAAATTCGTGGATGGGTGACCCGACGAATAATGTGAGATTAATGTCAAATATGAAATTACGTGTTAAATTGAGTCTAGTGGTAAAATTTGAGTGATAAATGAGATCAAATAGACATCCAAAAGGACAAAAGAAGAAAAATTTCACGATTCGGCATAGGTTTGACTAACACTTTGACTAAACAATTGGAAGCATTAGAGACCTCCGATTGAATTCAAATTTCATATACATGATATTCATCATGTAAAAACACACGGGGAACTGAAAAATATCAATTCTGATAATTTTAAAAATTCGGGTTGCGGATTGGCTGCACAGGCCATAGAAGCTAAAAGTATATTGAAATGATATCAGAATGAGCTGAAATTTTTACCATATATTATTGAATATATAGTGACACTTGGGGAAAAATTTTAGCGCAATCCGATATCAGGATCAAAAATTCATATTTTGGAGCGAAAAATCAAAATCGAGTCATAAGGAGGGTCAAATCCGGGAATTTGACCATGAAATTTTATATGAGATGATATTTTATTGTAAGAATAATGTGCATGTGAGCTCATGATGGTAGGATAAGCCTAATGCTTTAAATGAGCGACAAGTGGCCAAATTAGAGGCCATTGGATTAAATAGTTACACAACTAATCTTGGCCTCTCCTTTTGTAGATTTTTAACACCTTATATAAGGATGAAACCCACAATGATTCTCTAGAAAAATCAATCATCTTCATCCTTTTTCACCCACAAACCCGAGACACTCATTTCCTCACCCTTTCCCCTTTTTTCTTTTTCCTAAGCCTCATCTCTCCACATCTTTAGTTGAATTTACACTCCCATGCTAAAAAATCACTGCTCTTTCACATAGAAAAGAGCTTGCACCAAGGGAAGACCAAGAAATATAAGGGATAAGGTAAAAACCATTAAATACACTTTAGTGATTTTGAAAGTTTGAGCTAGAATTTAAGTAAGATTTTATTCCAGCATATAGAGTAGGGTTAGGAAAACATGTTAGTGATTTTATATTGTCCAAATTAATGATCTAAACTAGTGTTTTATTGTCTTGAAAATTCGGCCAAAAGAGGAGCAAATAGCGAGAGGCTATTGTAAAAAGGGAAAATGCAATGAGAGAGAAGAATATGTCTCAAGGAAGCTTAAATAAAGTTAGTGGATACAATTTACAATTTATTTCAATTATTTCAATGAATTTCCCTTGAAATTTCCTTTATGTAACTATATGAACAAGTGCTAAATGATGATTTGATTTGATATAATTTGATATTATGATGAATTATCCAAATATAAACTTGAAATAATAAAGAAAATTAAGTGAAAGGCCATGATACCCAAGTGGCCAAATGATGTCCAATGGGTAAGTATGATGTATGATTAATGTTAAATTAACCTTTTGCTACAATTGAACATTTTAAGGTATAAGTAAACTACTAGACTTGATAAATGTGGAAAATAATAAATGTACATAATTGGATGTAAGTATACATAATGGTAGAAAATTGAGATGCTTGAGAATTTGTATGTATATTAAGCATATTATGACATAACGATGTCCAAAATGATAAATGAAGTATGTGTGATGGGATGAAGAAAAATAAAATAATTGTTAAGTGAAAATTATTTATTGGCCTAATGGCTTATTGATGTATAAGTGATTGAATTGACCATATTTTGACAATATTTTATATTTGTCTGAGCAATGTACAGTTAATAAAAATTAAAAGAGTGAGAAGTAGAATTCTGAATATGTGGATATATGGGAATTAATATTTATAATGATATAAAAATACTGGAAAATATGGAAATGAATAAATTGTTATGCCCTTAGTGTTACTGGGTAATCCAGGATCCTACGATAGTATGGCTAGCCATAGGGGCATTTACCCCGCGGTGTTTTGTTCTGCTCTGTTATTCTCTGCTCTATTATACTATGCTCTGTTATCTGAAAAGTACTGATTATTCTGTTAGCCGGCTTATTATTAATAGTTTGAGGAGTAGTCGCATACTCCCAAGCAGTGTGGACACTCCCGGTGACTGGATTTGCTTATCCGCTTATCCGATTCATGGATTTTTTTATTGTCAATAACTAGGGGCAAAATGGTAATTTTGAATAAAACTGTGTAAAAAGGAAAATTTTAGCCTTAGAAATATTAAAAATATGAACCAAAATGATATAAGATGAAAAATGAAGTATATATGTTTAATAAGGGTAAAAGTGTAATTTTTACATCCAATGAAGGGTAAAATAATCAATTACCTGTAAAATATAATTAAAATAAATAAATAAATAAAATAGTCCATTTGAATAAAAAGGGTAAAATTTACAAATAAGGAATAATATAGGGACCAAACGATAAATTTACATTCAAAAAATATTTTCAAGGAATAATTGATAATTTACGAAATTAAAGTTAATTTGGTGTCGAAAAAAATTTACTGAGTCGAAATCAAAGTAAAAATGAATAAATATGAAAAAGTCAACCGAAGGTCAAAGTTGATTAACATAACAGAAAAAGTCAACTATAGGGATAAAATGATAAATTTCTATTATGATTGGTAAATTGTTGAAATTAAATAAGAAAGAAAAGTTTTGAGACTATTTAATAAGTAATTGGATATGGAAGGAATAAATTATGAATTTATGAAGTTATAAGAGTTCAATAAATAATAGTGGTTAAATTGAATTAAATAAACAAATTAAATTAGTTGAAATTCTTTGTAAATGTATCTACCACTAAGCAATTAGATTTGCTTAGCATTGTAATGGCCTCGATACCGGATCAGCCATG
Organism: Excoecaria agallocha; assembly: GCA_037975025.1. Taxonomy (NCBI): domain Eukaryota; kingdom Viridiplantae; phylum Streptophyta; class Magnoliopsida; order Malpighiales; family Euphorbiaceae; genus Excoecaria; species Excoecaria agallocha. The sequence goes on along the minus strand of JBBPFJ010000866.1, from coordinate 3,968 downwards.
AACAGTACTTTTCAATGGTGAATAGTGCTTACTGGGCCCAAAAGGACACCTAGAAGTCAAAAATATTTTATTGAACCATTAGAAAGTATTGGTCATGGTGAGTCCGGTGTTGAAATTTGAAGTAAAATTGAGGTCAAATGGGACTCAAAAGGTCAAAAATACGAAAAAGGTAGCGAGCCAATTTTCCTGGTAGGGAATGTGACTTGATTTTGTATAAATTATTAAAAATAATAAATGAACTCCGAAAATTGTCAGATTTTCCATGTCTACATGAATTTTTATGTAAAATATTTTAGTAATGAGAATTGAATTTTTCGGCGATACCAGCAATTATCAAATCGGAACTATAAGTTTGGATCAGACCAATAACGGACTCCGATTGAACCGAAAATTTGTGTACTAGCTATTTTTTATGTGATAAGAGTGATAAAATTATTTTTGGAGTGATCTGAAGGCTGCAAGAAAGAGAAATTTCATTTGGCTTTAAAAGGCCTAAAATAGTCCTTAAGAGTTAATTGGGCTAAGCCTATTGATTTAGCCCAATTTTAGGCCCATTGAGAGCATATATAAGAGCCAAAAATCTGAAAAAATTTCCAAAAATTTAGCAGCTCTCTCCTCTCCTCTCTTTGGTTGAACCAAGTCTCCCTTATTCCTCTTTCTTTTGCTTCCTAATCACTTAAAATGTTCCATAAATTTCAACTTAAGAGTTGTAGTTGCATCTTTTTTGAACACCAAAATAGCTCTTATTGATTGGTTTGAGCAAGGAAAGTGGAGAAATCAAGTAGAAAAAGAAAAAGGAGTAAGATTGAACTTGAGAATTTTAGTGATTGAAATTTGTTCTTTAGTGTTCTTCCATAGATTTTTTGGTATAGAATATGATTATGAGATTGGATTTTTTATTTGAGAACAAAAAAATAAAGAAAAGTAAGGTTTATTGGCCAGCCATGGTAGGTGGTGAAGAAGGATAAGGCTTTCCAAGAGACAAAGGCAAGGAAAAAGAGGCTTAGGCTTCTTAAATCAAGTGAAAATTGTAAGTGGCTAGTAAATCTTTATATTTTCTAAGTTTATGAATTTAATTCTATTATGTAATTAGGGTAAAAATTTTTAAAATTATTAATCGATGAAATTTGTTTAGGGTAAATGAAATTGAACTTTAAAGGAGATGAAATGAAAGCTAAAAAAAATTCGGCCTATGTTGTATCGGAACAGTGTTAGGAGTGATAAGGGTGTTACATTTTGTGGTATCAGAGCAGTGGTTTAGACGATTTTAAGATCGAAGTGGGTATTCTTGTTTGGTTTAATACTTATATACATGCCAAATGGTATTTTAAGAAGTTATTTTTGGAATTAATGTATTCTTGCTCCTTTTTGTTTTATAGTGAAAAGATGTCTGGAGAGTAGAGCTGCGAGGTTGGAGACAATAGGAGTGAGGCCTCCAGTAATGTAGGGCAGCAGGAGGTCCCACAACAACAGGTACCTCTACCAGTAACGCCTCCTCCGCCTCCTTTTCCTCCGCTAGATTTTCTTAATTTGATGTTAGACTACATCCAGCAGCGACTTCAGGCTGCTCAAGCTTAGGCACAACCGCCAGTAATTCAGGTTCAGTCGCCTGCTCCACCTAGAAGGAAGCCTATTTTGGAGTAGCTGAAAAGACTTGGGGCTGAAGATTTTTCAGGCCATGATCCCTTGACTCTAGCAGCTGCAGAGGAGTGGTTATTTAGGATAAAGAGGTTATTTGAGATTACCCACATTCCTTTGGAGGAAAAATTCGAGGGTATAATTGCTTTATTACAAGGTCCAGCATTTATTTGGTGGGGACTCAGTCAAGAGACATATACCAGCGGACCGTTTTGAACTAGGAGTTCTTTATTGAGCAATTGGAGAAGAAATATATCGGGTTTGAGTATAAGATTGCTATGCATAATGCCTTCTGGAGATTAAGGCAGGGGAACCGCACTGTGGCAGAGTACGACAGAGAGTTTGAGCGCTTGACCGCCTACCTAGATGAGGGTCAAGCCACAGAAGAAAGATTATGTTAGAGGTTTGAAAGAAGATTACACACTGAGTTGAGGCAGATTATTGGGGCTCAGCATTATCCTAATCTGCGCTCTATGATTGATGCGGCTCTCAAATTAGAAGCCACTCAAGCCGAGCAAGCTGAGAGACAGTCTTGATTTCAATAGAAAAGGAAACAAGGACAGAGTAGTGAAAAGACAGGGCAGGGTAAGAAGCAGAAGGGTCAGTAGGCACCTCAGGGCCACCCACCAGCAGGCTAAGGATAGGGAAGTGCCTCCTATGGCAAGTCTACTGCCACTACAACATCCAGTGCACCCCGAGGCAAAGATAGTGGGTCAGCAGTACAGTGTGAGTACCGTGGCAGGACACACCCTCGGGAGTGCAAAATTTTGATAGGAGCTTGCTTTAAATATGGGTCCAGAGACCATCGAATTAGAGACTGCCCCTATTCCTTTAGCTTCCAGACTAATTGGCCATTCGTCACTAGGACAGAGGAGATCAGCGGCACAGGCCTATGCTGTCAGAGCCCGAGAAGAGGAGGAAGCTCTTGATGTGATTATGGATAAGTTTGTTATGTTATCTAATTCTGTGTATGCATTGATTGGTCCTGGCTCCACACACTCCTACATTAGTACTGATTTGGCATGGGTAAAAGGATGAAAGAGGCATGCTTGGACCAGGATATCTTGGTGAGTAATCCTCTGGGGCATAGTGTGGTAGTAAATAAGATTTACAGAAAGTGTCCTATCAGTGTCCAGGGACATATATTCTTGGAAAATCTTATTAAATTATCCTTCCGTGAGTTTGACTTGATTCTGGGGATGGATTGGTTATCTGCCCATCAACTGTTGACTATAGAAAGAAGAGGGTCACTTTATAGCTTCAGAATGGTGATGATATTACTGTGGTGGGTGTGAGATCTAATTTTCTATATGATGTGATATCAGTGACTGCAGTAAAAAGATTGATTATAAAAAGGTGTGAAGCATTTATGTTTTATGCAGTAGAAGCGAAGAAAGATAGCTTAAAGGTGTCAGATGTGTCTACTGTTAGGGAGTTTCAGGTGTGTTTCCCGATGAACTTCCAGGCTTACCACCGAACAGAGAGGTAAAATTCTCTATTAAGGTCACTCCTGGTACTACTCCTATTTCTATTACTCCTTATAGAATGGCACCTGCAGAATTGAAAGAGTTAAAGATTCAACTTCAGGAGTTACTCGATAAGGGGTTTATTAGACCCAGCACTTCTCCTTGGGGAGCACCTGTCCTATTTGTAAAGAAAAAGGATGGGACTCTTCGATTATACATTGACTATAGACATCTGAATAAAGGTAACGATAAAGAACAGATATCCCTTCCCTCGCATTGAAGACTTATTGGACTAGCTTAAGGGAGCAGGTGTTTTCTCCAAAATAGATCTGAGGTTGGGTTATTATTAAATGGAGGTAAAGGAAGTCGATGTGCCTAAGACTGCTTTTCGTACTAGGTATGGCCACTATGAGTTTTTAGTCATACCATTTGGGCTTACAAATGCACCAGCAACCTTCATGGATCTAATGAATAGAGTTTTCCACCCTTATTTAGATCAGTTTATGGTGGTTTTCATTGATGACATCCTGGTGTATTCCAAGACATCGAAAGATCATGATAGACACATAAGGATTGTGTTGCAGACTCTGAGAGAAAAGCAATTGTATGCCAAATTCAGCAAATATGACTTTTGGCTAAATGAAGTATCCTTTTTAGGCCATGTCATTTTTGCAGAGGGCATTAAAGTAGATCCTTCAAAGATTGAAGTAATTCTTCAGTGGAAGCCACCCAAGAATGTAACTGAAGTGCAGAGTTTTCTGGGATTGGTTGGGTATTATAGGAGATTCATTAAGGGTTTCTCCATCATTGTATCTCCTATGACATGACTGCTGCAGAAGAATTTTAAATTTGTGTGGACTAATA
>JBBPFJ010000865.1:0-40767 GCA_037975025.1 Excoecaria agallocha | reverse complement strand
AAATGTCCAACTAATAATGCAAGATTAGTTGATTCTTTCTTCTTTTTTTTCCATTTTTCACACTCCATAAATATGTATGTTGACACTATGAATGAACGTTAAAACCTTAAACAATTCAAGGATAATATAGGTGATAATGCACAATTCATTTTCTCTTCCTTGGCCCCAAACCCAATTTGATTATGGGTCACATCCAAAGCCCATTAAATATTTGAACTATATGAGGCTATCCGCAACTAGTACTCTTATTTTGCTGCAAGCAAACTTAATCATGTGCTTGTTAGAATAACCATCTTTAGCCCTCCATTGCTACTACTTTAACACAAAATTAAGGATATTATAAATACCTCTTCAATCTCACTGGTAATGGATTTTTTTTTTTTGTTTTTTTACATTCTTTTGAAACCTTCTCACTTTAGATTTTTTTTTTTTCTAACTTAAATTTCGAAATGCTAAATTCATGTGAATCAGAAGTAAACTCTTTTATTGTATTTTTAAATAAATACTGTCTGATCAATTTTTTCATTATAGTCTCACTTTAATCTTCTCAGCGTTATAAATAAGTATTAAATTAAATAGATTGGAAACACATAATATCTAATTATAATTTTAAGTGCATGATTGAACTCAAGAATTCATCTAATTATTTTCCGATTATGTATTAAATGTTGAAATTAATAAGCTTTTCTCAAATTGGCTCAACTAGTCAATTCAAAACCTTATGATCAAATCAGCTCTAATCGATTCTTAACGAATAAAAAAATAATTTTCGGTAAAAGAGATGCTGAGTTCACTCCAAAAGTAAGAAAGAAATTAAATAATTCGCCAACAATTTGAACAATCATTCATCTTGAACGTAAAGACAAATGAAAAGAAGACAAGAAAAAAGATTTCACGTGATCGTGTCAAAAATAGATAATTTACAAAATTTAGGGTAGGTATAGATGCATTTTTATAAGTTTAGATGTATAATTGAGCATTTATAAGTTCAAATGCGGAAAAGATATTCTTAAAAAATTTGTGTAAAATATTTTTTCCTTTAAAACAGTAGGAGATAGTCATCCAAATAGACATTATAGACATATCTGATCTGGGGAAAAAAAAGGAATTTTGTTGAATCTTTGGAATTTAACATTTTTCTATATTATTTGCTTATACTTTTAAAAATTAATATTAAATTTTTAAATTTTTTAAATCACTCATATTAATTCAATTTAATTGAACTTAAAGGAAGTGGCTCGTAAAACTCTTGAAAACACATGAATTTATGGAAGCAAACATTAAAGTTTAGGGACCGATAATATATATTTTCAAATGTCGATTTTCAACAATGCTAAAGACGTGATTTTACCTAACCATAAGGACCCATTTTCTTGGTAGGCCAATGCACGTGTCTACATAATAACATACGGATGCGATGATCTGAAAGCAATTGAAATTAACAAAAATGGAGTGGATCCTAATGGCATAACTATGGTTCTTATTTCAGAAAAGGTACTATTGGAGATTGGAAGAATCATTTATCATCTGAAATGGGACAACGATTGGAATAATATTTACCAAAATGAAGCTTGAGGGATCTGGTTTAGAGCTCTAAAAATGACGTCGTCAAATCAAATTATTGCCATGTTAATTATGAAGTTATTTATGTTCTTTATTATTCAGTGATGTTTTGTTTTATATGTACAATATTTGAGAGAACTATATGGATATGCTAATTGTTTTATAACATTTCCTTGCTCATCTTACACTACAACAAATTACACTTTTTACGACGTAAGAAATAGTCATGAAAAGTTCCATTTTTGTCGCTAAAAAGATAAAGTGACGAATTTTAATCGTCACAGTATCCACGTAACATAAAAGTGTATATGACGATTTATTATTTTTCATTGTAAATAACTTTTTTGTGATGAAAATGATTATCCTCAACTTTAGTTCTTACTTCTCTTGACAAAAATTATGTCATAAAAAATTTATATTTCATCAATATTATTTATCGTCACAAAAGATTGATATTATTTATGACAAATTTAAAATCTGTCACTAAAATAAATACTTTTAGTGACGAAAATTCATTTATAATCAAAACTATTAAATATTAGCTACATAATTGCCCTCACAAATAAATGTAATCTTTATCATAAAATAATTAATATTGTCACTAAATCTACTATTTTAAATGGCGATAAATGATTTCGTTATTAAATTAATATATATTAATGATGAATATAAATCATCATAATATTGATAAATTAGTAACATAAATATGAATAAAAAATAATTGTCACAAAAAGATAATTTTAGTGACAACTTTTTATTATCATTTAATAATACTTTTTAATGACAATAATAATATCGTACTTATAAACATCATATCGTCATTTATGCAATAATAAGTCAACAAATTATCACAAATATATTTGTTATATATTTATTGCACTTAAAATGAGACATTTCAAATCTAATATCCTTACATCATTCAGTAAAGAAAATTGCCCATCAACCAATAAAATATTTGATCTTAAACAAAGTCAATTAAATAAAAGGCTACTAATAGCAAAAACTAAAATATCATAATCCATAATTCAAAAATAAACTCTGCTAAAACTTCGACTGTGCATCTTGTTCCTACAAAAAAATAATATATTAGATTAAAAAACTAATTTTATATGAATCACAATAGAAACTTTGGACAGACTGTAAGAATGTATGCTATTAAAATAGGGGTTGTCACTAAAGAATGAAAAATACCAAGTATATCATATATTAACATTCAAAAATAAATTTATCAATATCAGAATTCCTATGGCATTACAAATGTAATAAAGCAAGTCTAGTGAAAAAAAAAACCAATTTATATCATTAACATGGTAATATATGAAATTTTCTAGTCTGCAAATCATAGAAATTACATGAAAAAATAATGAAATAGAAAAAGGGAAAATGGGTGTTTTCAGATACCAGGATTTAATTGCTTGGTTGTAATTGCACACTTGTTACTGGTAATCTACTCCTTTATTTTGGGGTGGTTCATCTGATAAAAAGAAGCTATGCAAGGTTATCTGGAGCATAATTGAAAAAGATCGAAAACTTGGAGGGTTGGGCGTGGGGACACATAGCACAAGGAACTCCTGCTTTATTTTCAAATGGCTCTGGAGGTTAGATCCCTTAGCTGACTCCGTGTGGCAAAAAATTTTCCGGTGTAAATATTCTCTAGATGGCTCAGTTGTCCCATCTTTTCCTAGTTTTACCAGCCTTTCTCCTCTCTGGAAAGAGATTGCCAAGGCGCAGCTTCTCCAGTCATTGAAGAACGAAATATGTTGAGGTAGGGAGAGGGGATAAATGGTTTTTTTTGTATGACCCATGGATTTTGGAGGAACCACTAAAAATGAAGTATGTGCTCGCATTTTCTCGATCTTTAGCAAACCCCGATGCCTTGATTAATGAATGTGGAAATTGGGTTGGGGGCCGATGGCTTTGGTCTTTTTTATTGGAAGAGGAATTTATGGACATGGGAGTCTTAGTTACTTGAAGATCTTTGCGAGGTACTCCAATCCTTTTGCTTTTCTCCTTCTAGAAGCGATAGAAAAATCTGGAAATGGGACACAAGGGGAAAATTTTCGGTTAAATCAGCATATGCTAGCATCCGATCTTCCTTTTCTTCCACCTCCCCTGTCGATATTCCAAGTGAGTTGATTTGGAAAAAATCTAGCACCACCAAAAGTGCAAATCACTCTTTGGTTGGCTTTACTAGATAGACTTGGAACAAGAGATTTTCTCAACAGAATCGGGATTGTTGCTCAATCGGATAAAAATTGTTGTCTTTGTGACTGTAATTGCGAGTCGGTCAGTCACTTATTCGTGTTATGCCCATTTTTCGCTGCACTATGGTATAAATTGGCAAACTGGTGGGGTTTCTCCCTATGCATCCCCAACTCTTTTAAAGATCTTCTTATCCAATGGTATGACTTACCTAGGAGCGTATTCAGGCAAAAGTTTGGGTAATTATTTTCTCGATGCTTTCTGGACCATTTGGTTAAAAAGGAATGATCAGACTTTTGTCAAGAAATCTAATAGCTTGGAATCTCTATATCACTTGATCCTTGCAAGAGCAAATTTTTGGCTAAAGGCACACAAAGATTTCAACTCTCTTTTAGGGCAAAATTTTTTACTAAGTGCAGATGGCATTAGATCTCTTCATTCCACTACCATTTATAGACCACATTTCCACTAGACTCCCCCGCCTTTTTCAATCCTTAAGTGGAACACATATGGCTCTTCTTCGGGTAAACCTGGCCTTTCGGGTGCGGGGGGAATTCTCATGAATTTTAAAGGTGAATTTTTTATTTGTTCTCGTGCAATATTAGGATCATGGAAGCCAATCAAGCTGAATTATGCACGGTTGAAAGAGCTTTATTCATTTCTCCGGATTTCCTAAGGAATATGAACAGCAAAGTTTACTTTGAAATTGATTCTCCAAATGTTGTGTCCCGGCTAAACTTTAGTGGTCCAAATAGGCCTTGGAAGTTTGCTAAAATCTTTAACAAAATTGACTCTCTTTTGGAACAACTCCATAAAGTCTCATTTTACCATAAACGCAGGGAATGTAATGGCATTGCTGATTGCCTTGCTAAATAGGGGACTTACAAAGTTATGGATTTTGTGGCTTGGCTAACATAAGCTCTCTCGGATTAACAGTTTAAAGGCATACTCGCTCGCAATCCTGATAGATTTTTAGCTCTTGGTTTCTGTCAGATTTAAGGTCTGTTGCTGCTGGACCCGCAGCCGCACCCAGTGGGATACTGTATTTCGGTGTTTAACAGGTGTTCTCAGTCTATATGGGAAAATGAATATTTCTAGTCTGGTTGGGGTACTTTTCTTCATCTGCTGTGTTCATCTCGGTAGCAACAAACCTCTGTCTAGCTCTCTGTTTTATTTTTCTGTCTTCTTCTTTTCATGCTTTCTAGTTTTCAGAGATCAGCTAATCTTTGTGGGGCTCTGTTTCTTTTCTTGGGGTGGTGGAGGTGAAATTTGCTAGCTCTAATGCTGGGTGTTTTGCTTTGAGTGGATCTCTTTGAACCAATGCTAGAAGTTAAGAATTGCTTATATCTAAGAGGCCTGAAGGTGGATGGTTAGGAGGCTCTGAGCTACTGCTTACTGTATCTCACATTCTGGAACTTATCCTTGCGGCTTTGTTGTTTTGGGTATTAACTAAAGGGACTGCTGTTGTGTTTCTATCATAATGTTTGGCCGCTATTGACTTATTATTTAATTATGTTTTGTCTACCGTCTTTGTGGATAGCCCAGGTTTTTATTTTGTTTTGCTTTGCTACAGTCTTAGCTGACTGGAACTCTGATGTTTTGCTGCTTTCTTTGGCTTGTTTGTTAGCCACCTATTAATATTATCCTTTCGGCTTATAAAAAAAAAGAGAGTATAAAATAAGTTTACCTAATTAAATTGTAAGTTCCACTTTTGATAGAAAATGATACGTTCATTATATTAAAAAAAAATTCAGCTCTATTCGTATTATAAATTTTCGATACACTATTTTTTAAATACTTTTATAATACACTTTAAAATAAAAGCGACAATATCCTGAAATAATGCTCTTGAATTTGTAAATATTATAATCTATTAATACTATAACTTACTCATATTAATAACTTAAAACAACTTTATTCTTCTTTATCGATCATTGATCTTCAACCACAAAATAAACATACTTTTCCTATATTACTACTCGTGAATAAAATTATTTAATAAAGAATCATCAATCACCAAACTAGATATATTTTTGGGTTAATACATAAATTCCCCCTAAACTAACAGTATTTATAAAATTTTCTCTATGAACTAATTGCATGTTAGATTACCCTCTTGAACTTATTGAAAATATCATATTGGCCTCCTGTAAGACACTTGTCAGTTCACCAAATTTAGACGGGTAATCTAACATACAATTAGTTTAGGAAAAAAATCGGATAAACGATTATAGTTTAGGGATAAATTTATATATTATTCTTATTTTTTTCTTCATTATTTTTCCTTGGTTAAATTAATTGTTGACTTCTTGTAGTGTCACAAAGCAATGAAGTATGAACAGCGGCAATACCTTTTGGCCAAAATAAATTGATACCTTGATATATCAGTCAATAACTCAATATGTATGCCCAAGATCTTTTCACAAAGGTGAGCTTTTTGTTATCTTTCAATAATTTATGTTTGTTTCTAATGTCCAACATATTTAATTGAGTTGGATTGCCTTATAGATAGAAGATAAACCTTTAAGGTACAGAAATGATATTCAGCCTTCCGGTGCTTAATCCTTATGCAGCAGCTTGTTGACTTGCTTTAAATCCAGTCATTTTCCTAGAGAATGGCTTCATTTATACTTTGCTGTCCTGATGTCCATCATAGTAGCAGTATCGCTATAATAATAGTTCATAGACAAAATTATTTATGATTCATTATCTTTGAGAACATTTTTATGATTCAGTTTCAAAGTTTTCAGTCCTCCACTAAAAGTTTAAAATTTTAAAAAATGTAGTGTTTCTTAAATTTAAAAGAAAAGAGAAAAAGAAAAAACCCATTTGTAAATTTTGTTGGGAGACCATTCAATCTGAACATGAACAAAGAAGTTCGGTCCAAATTTAAAATCTCAGTGGCTTGACAATACCAAATGAATTTATTGGCAAAATCATTGTGGTATTTGTTAGTATTATTTTTTTATAGGGAAAGTCCTTAGAAAGAATTCAATTTGTAGTTATCCTTAGCACCATCATACCAGTACTTTGATATATCAAATTTATTAATGTCATCGCTATGTACTGATCATCAGTCACCCTCACCAACTGTAGAACATCCTCGGTGGACGTTTGGTTAGCAATGGGCCTTATTTCCACAAAATTCATTTTTAAGTCTCTAAATTTTTAAAATTTTTTACATTGTATCCCTTAAAAAAAGTCCTTAATTATTGTTTCTATATTTTAGTATTAGATAGCATGTAGTTTTTTTCTAAATGAAACTAGAATGATATCATTGTCCCAACACAAACTCAATCATGACCATTACATAAACTATCTAAATAATAGTTCATGCAAGTCTTACTGAACTAACAAAACTACATAAATTGTCCAATCCATAGAAGTCCTAGATAAGCAAAAGAGATAAAGTTCAAAGTCCAATTTTAAAATTCCAAATACATGCCATAATTAAATTACGAAGTCTCTACATAATAAAAGAAATAATTCAAGATTCAAAAGTTCTACTAATAAACTAACTGAAATATGATATTAACTAGTCCAAGTCATATAGCAAAAGAAACAGGCAGGATCCTTGCCAACAGAAGGATAAAGCTACTCATTCAATTAGTTCCAAAAAATAATATAATTGATTATATAAATTTTATAGAAAAACATAAAAAAAATTATGATATAAAGCTACTCATTCAATTATTGACAACAGAAGGATAATGCTACTCATTCAACTGAAGTATTATATAAATTTTATAGGCAAACATAAAAAATTAAGATATAAAAATAAAAGTATAATATATATATATATATGAATCGGTTAATCATTTACTAACAATGTACCAGTACTTAAAAATTTAAATTGTACCAAAAAATAGAAAATGTTAAAATTAAAAATCGTAATCAAATCCATCGGATCGGTTTACCGTAAAAATTTATTTGATTCGAACTGATTTTGTGGTTAACCATATATTCGATTTTTTTCCTCACCCCTAGATGTAGATGATGAGGTAAATTGTAAATGCGCTTATTTTGAACATTATAATAATAACTATCATCATCAATTTCAATTTACTTTCAATCTATATATAAATATAGAATTAATTTGTTATATTTGATTAATTGATATTTCAGGTTTATATTCGTCAGGATGGAAGTGCTTCAAGTGAAGTTATTAATTATTAACGAGTGAATAATATTTTATAATTTGAATTGTATAAGATGTTTATAAATATTTGTATTTAAATTGTATGAAATATTTTTAATTTCAAGTTATTAATTGTTAAAATTTTATATTTGAATTTTATGGGATATTTAAAAAAATAAAATAAAATTTATATGATATGTTTAATTCGGGTTGGGTCAATGATCCCCATCGAGGCTGGGGATCCCAGCTCGGGCAAGGACCGGAGGAAATTTTCCCCCGTGTTCCAAATGGGGGCAGAAACGAAGAATCCTTAAAATTGCATCGGACGGGTGATGGGAACCCATTCCCTACCCCCGCCCCGTCCCGTGAACATCCCTAGTCCAGATGTATACAAACCCGCCACATCAATCCCAATACCCTAATTAATTAAACTCGATCATGGAAAGGCCCAAAAGGGTGGATTCCTCTACAGAACTTGTCTTAAGATTCATTAAAAGGATAATCAGTTCTTGTGTTCAAGAAATACCATAAGGGCATGAACACATCCTTAGCGTTTCCAGCAATGTAAACAATTTTGCAAGCAAATTGTTTGATCATGGACTCCGGTATAAGGCAGATGGGTTCTAAAAAGTCTAGGAGAAGGCATACCTGAAAGATCAGCATTTGGATTGTGAGAATAAATTTCAACTTCTAAATGTGGCATAAGAGAATTAGGATGGTATTTCATGAATGGATCTTAAGAATTATGATTGACAATGCAAGGAATAATAGCCTTGTACCATGAACTAGGTGCCTGGGTAGGGGAAGCTAAAGTCACATCTTCATCTTTTTGGCTACAAAGTTTGAACAAATTCTAGAAGTTGCAGATATGCTCGGAATGGTTCTACAAGAAAATAAAGAAGAAATGTTGGCTGCCCTCATCAGATCTGAGGAGCGTGATAGGGAGTTATGCGATAAGGAGAAGAATTGAATATATTCAATATAAAAATAATAATAAAATGTTAATTATGCACATATAATAAATAAATAATTATAAAAAAGAGATAAAATCAATATTTATTTGCTAAAAATATGTATTATAATAATATTTTAAAAAATCATATATTATAATATTTACAAATTACAAGAATATTGAAAATTTTAAATGTAAAAATTAAAATATAATATGTAAAATGTAATTGATACCGATGGAAATAAAAAAAATTATGTCGGTAGTTTTATTACAAAATTTGTCAGATATTTCATTTTTTCAGCTTTTTACCGATGGAAATTCTGTCGGTAATTCATTGATAAATTTGATTAATAAAAAAAATAATTTAATTTTGAAAAAACAGTGATAGATATATCGTATTTTATCACTAAATTTATTTAATAAAAATACTAATTTATCAAAATAAAAAAGTTAAAAAATAAAACCAAAAATGACCATCTTGATCATGTTATATTTGTAGAAATTATCACACAAACCTAGTCCGTGCCTGTTAGAATTCGGTTGGTGGGTCCCATCAGACATGTGCGGCGACTCTGCTTAATGGCATTTCATATTTGCAAATTAGTTTTCAAGGAAGAAAATTCAACTAAAAAAGATTTTATGCAATCCAATAAAATATTAAAAATAAAGAAAGAAAGAAAGAAAACCTGCAAGTGGCTTTTCACTTGTTCACTGGTAAGGCCATCAACCTGCATACAGTCTCTTATTTGCTTAGGTGCAGCCACTACCCAACACGGCAAATGATAAAATTGTTATATACCCAAAAAAAACTATAATAAACAGGAGAATGATGCTACGAGAAGATGCATGCAATGATAGAAAATGCAATAAAATGGAAATTAAACTTTTAACAATTAGTTCCACAAATATAAATTAAATTCACAATGAATAAATTTATAATATAATAACTATAAGATCTAATTACCTTCAGGTCCTCCTAACATATGAAGTACCACCAGAAACCTTGCATGAAGCTCATCGGTCCACTGTCTCCTATTATTTCTCCAAATAGGCTTCGTTAATGGAATCAACTTAAAATCCATAATTTTCCCCTTGTTTGCTCCCAGATTCAGATCAATAGGAACTTTCTCTGCCTTTCGTGCAGGATCAAGGAAGATGCTAGCAGCCTACAAATATTTACAAAAATGGTCAACAATAATTAACTCACATATTAACATCCATATAATGTACTATCACATTAAGGAGTAAAACAATGAAAAATAAAAACAGAGAACCTTATTGTTGTGTGTTTTAAATGGATTACTTAACATGTTTGTGCTTGAGTTTCTTCTTGCCGCTCATTATCATTACTCCACTGTAACTCGTGATAAATAAAAGGACTATTAAAGTCTAAACTTTTTTTCGTTTTAAAGGTCCTACGCTTCTTTGTTGCTGAAACATCCAATGGAGATCTCACGGCAAAATCAAGTCCAGTAGTTGTTATCCTTTTCATTTCCTCTTGCAGCAACACCATCCCTACTTTATTTATCAAAAGAAATCCAAGATTAATTAGCATTCAAAATCGAATTCGTTAAAAACAAAATCCATAGGTTAGCGAGAATCTTTTTTTCTTATCTTAATCTAATAAGATCAAGAAAATTCTTTTAAAAACCGTAGGAATTAATACTGACCATCTATTACCACCTGCCTGTACTGAGAAAGCTCTACTTTGAAAAGGCTAGGAAGGAACATCTCTTCTTGAAACTTACTAAGATAATCATCCAAAACCAAGAGCTTAACCTTAGCATTACTCTCATTTTTCCTTAAATCATTGATCAAGTCTAGCACACTTTCGGGAACATACGATAATTTTAGACCCAAGATAAGATCATACCGCATACCACTCGGAAAAGAAGAAGCCATAGTTTTGCAGAATTCACTATCTTAAAACACTCTGTTTTCTTCTTCCAAAGCCTAAAAGAGAACAATATGCGAGTGTGATAATGAGAGACTTGTTTGAGTGTTATATAGAAAAGAAATGATGATATAATTTTATAAATTAAAATAAATAAATTAAAATAAATGATGAAACATTCTGCTGCCGCCTCCTCACCTCCATTAGGCACCAGCAAAAGGAGTGAAGCAGCCGAAGGTCCTTCATCAGGTTCAACTTCTGCTTCTCTAGTTGTCTTTCTTATTTTTAAATCTTCTGTAGTCTATCTAAAGATGAAATGGGCAATGGTTAACTGTTGGTGTTTTAACGGATTACCGACGGATATATTCCGTCGGTACAATACTCATAGGCAACAATTTTCCGACAAATACGGAATTATCCATCGGTAAGAGTTACCGATTGAAACATAAAAAAAATTATGTCGGTAGTTTTATTACAAAATTCATTGGCTATTTCGTTGTTTCAACTTTTTACCGATGGAAATTATGACGGTAATCCGTCGGTAAATTTAATTAATAAAAAATAGTAATTTAATTTAGAAAAAACAGTGATGGATATATTCGTCTGTATTTTGTCGGTAAATTTATTTAATAAAAATACTTATTTATTAAAATAATAGTGACGGAATTTTCCGTCGTAATGTGCCAGTAATACAAAACTACTTTTTTTTTTATAAACTGCAATTTTATTAAGAGGAAAGATACTAAACACCGGTCCAAATCGATAGTATCCCGTAGAAATCAACAAGCTCAAAGAAATACAAGAGAAACATAGGAAAAAAACAAACGGCCATTGTCAGTGCCATTTCTCTTTCACCACCTGCCAGCAAAATCTTAGACCCAGGAAAAGAAACAATAACCGAGGAAATAACCAAATACAGACTACAGGGAGAGCTCTCCCAAGAAAACCCCCGAGATGACATCTTCCACCATTTTGCAATTTGGAAGAGATTCTGCATGTCAGATCAGCCATGCCACTAAGTCCTTCTTGCGATGAGATCCTTGTTTAGCCATAGCATCAGCGAATTGATTACACTCCCTTCTCTTGTGAACAAAATAGATTTCTTTAAGCCTTAATGAGTTGTTTTTGATATCATTGAAAACATTTCCAAGTTTCTAAGGCCTGTCAACAGCATTCTTTGAAAGCCAAGATACTGCATTTAACGAATCTAATTCAAAGCACACCTTTACATTCCAATTAACTAGAGAGTCAATTGATATTTGAAGCGCTTTTTGGACTGCAATAACTTCCGCCACTGCTGAGGTGTTAACCCCGATGTTGCATGAAAACAAACACAATACCATGCCAGCTGAATCCCTAAGCACTCCTCCAATTCCCGCTGGGCTTGGATTGCCAAATGACGAGCCATCGGTGTTCCATTTCACTTCGCCAAAGCCAGGAGGGGACCAAGAACAATGTGGTCTAGGATTGCAAAGAGCTTGTAGCTTTTTAATGCCTTTAGCTGCTAGAAATAGATTTTGCCCTTTTAGCATCTCCAAATCCTTATACGAATTAATCCAGAAGGCTGCACGGGCCAGACTAAGATGGAATATGGATTCAGAACTAGCCGGTTTACCAGAGAAAATCACAGCATTTCTCTCAAGCCAAATTGTCCATATGCAGGCTAACAAAATGATGTTCCAGACCTTTTGCTGAATAATACCTTTCGCAAAGTGAGTCCATTGGATGACTAGCTCGTTAAACTGTCCAGGAATGCAGAATTCATAACCCCACCATTTAATCATTTTGTACCATAAGTCAGTTGAAACAACACATGTTGCCAGGAGATGTTCGGTGCCTTCATTCATTTTGTGCACAAGGGACAGATAGCATCACTGGGCTGCAGAATACCTTTTTCTAACAAGAAACTTTTTGTACTAATACGATTAATAATGCATAGCCAGAAGAAAAGTTCTACCTTGGGTGAAGCTAGCTTTTTCCAGAGAACTGATGAGTAAGGTTCAGATCAAACCAAGGTGTGCAGGTTTAGGAGAGGAAGGAATAAGCTAATTTTACCGAGAATACACCTTTTAGATCATGTACCCATATTTTCCTATCCATTTGACCCAAAAAGAGAGAAAAGGAGGTCAGCAAGGCTCAAGCTCATCAACCAATTCCCGTTCCCAGAGCAAAAGAGCCCTTCTCCATTTCAGATCCCAATACCAAGTCCCCCTAGACCACTTACCACATTCTTCTACCACTGCATCTTTTAAGAGAGAAATATTGAATAGGCAAGGGAACCTATCTTTTAAAGCTATATCCACAATCCAGTTATCATGCCAAAATAAACATGCATCTCCCCTGCCTACATCTACTGCTAGGCAGTTCGAGAAAAGGGGGGAGGATCTGACCATGTCAATGTCCTTCCAAACTTCTAAAACATTCTGGGTAGAGATATATACTGGTAAAAGGCAATTCTTAATTCCATACTTCTTAAAAATCAGCTCCTACCAAGTAGCCTTACTCTTCGATTGAAGCCTCTAGTACCATTTAAACAATAAGCAGTAGTTTCTTTATGTAATAGATCCAATCCCCAAGCCTCCCAGATATTTGGGTTGTTCAATTGTACTCCATTTCACCTTACACAGTGCCTTCTTGCCATCAATTCCTCTCCAGAAGAAATTTCTCATTAAAAAGCTTAGAGACTTTATGACTCCTAACATCATCTTAAAAAAGAACATATAGAAAATGGGTAGACTCAACAGGGTAGCTTTGATTAGACTGAGTCGACCAGCCAAAGATAAGTGTTTTCCCTTCCATCCAGCTTATGGGACGGAAGTCTTTAAGCTTGTCTGCACCTACCACTTTAGGTATAAGAGTAATAAATGAAGAGAATACTCCATTCGGGAGAATACCCTTTTCATAGAAATTCTCCACCATTTCAAAGATGTCCATCCCAATTATATCCCACGCTGCTTTGATGAAAGCAAAATTGTAACCATCCAGCCCAAGCGCGTTCGAACTATCACAACTCCAAACAGTTGCTTTGACCTCATCAAGTGTAAAAGGTAGCTCCAGAAAGCTAGCCGAGAAGAGGAGAGCTTCTTGAAAGAATCTTGTGAGAAGGAAGGTCTAATGCTGGGATTGTCACTGTATAGGTTCTTGTAGAAGCTATAGACTTCCTGCTTGATTTTAACTGGGTCTGTGATTAGGCCCTCTTCTGTTTCTAATCTCCTAATCTTATTATGACAAGCTCTAACTGAGGCCGCAAGATGGAAGAATTTTGTGTTTTAATCCCCTTCCTTTAACCATTTTACTCTAAATTTTTGCCTCCAGATGGATTCTTTCACTTTCAATTTTCCCCACAACTCACTTCTAAGGGAGTGCCTTTTGGATATCATGAATCTCCTTATTACTTCATGAAGGTCTTCACTTTCTAAGTCATAATCTAGAGCTTTAATCTCCTTTTCTAGACTTGAGATAGCCAAATCCACGTTACCAAAGCAGCCTCTATTCCATTTTTCAATGGACTCTTTGAGTAGCTTTAATTTAAAATACATATTATTCCCTGGAGGACACCTAGAATTAGACCACCATTCACTAACTTTACTCAAGAAGCCAGCATCCTGTAGCCAAGCATTCAGAAAATTGAAAGGTCTTGGCCCCCAATTAATCTCAGAGCATGTTAACATTAGAGGAGAGTGGTCTGAAATGCTCTTGGGAAGTGCAGTCTGAGACAAATCTTTTATAGCCATTAACCAATTTTTATTTACCAGGAAGCGATCAATTCTGCTTTGGCTCACCAAGTTTCCCCATGTAAATTTCTTACCAATAAGGGGGAGATCTATTAACCCAGAGCTAGAGAAGAATTCTTGGAATTTTTTATCTTTACCATTCAAAGAGCCCCTCCACCTCTCTGTAGAGCTAAGAACTGCATTAAAATATCCTCCTATAAGGATAGAAAGATCATAAACAAGAAGATTGGCTAGCTGAACCCATAAATCAGACTATTTCTGCTCATCACAAGGTGCATATATAGCTATAATCCAACATGACAGATTTAGTTCCACTAAAATACCCTTGACCGTTACCCAACTTTGCCCCATAATATGGAGTTATTTTCGGAAAGATCCCAGACACTAAGTAATTAAAATGCCCCCACTACTTCCTACGGCATCTAAGGATACCCAGTCATGATTCTTTCTTCCCCATAGTTTTTGGACAAAAACTGAATCTCATGCCTCCATTTTTGTCTCCTACAACAGTACCATATCTAGTTTTTTTGTCTAATACAAAATGCCACTAAGTTTCACTTTACAGTTGAGTTCAGACCTCGAATATTCCAAGACAAGAAGATCATAACAAGTAAAACAGAAAAAAAATCCCAGATTGACCTCATTTACTCGATCTGAATCAGATCTCTTCCTTTTGGTTCTTCTAATTCTCTCTTTCCAACTCCTCTGATCTGGTCAACGTCTCCAGTAGAGCTACTATATTTTGAGAAAGGACAATGCCCAACATATCTACCACTTCAAGAATCTTTAAAGCTTCTTCAGATGGGGGTAATCGGTCCGACTCGCTATCTTTAAGGAGTCTATCATCGACATTGATAATGCACCCATCAGAGATAGCTTCGCTTGTATCAAGGGTCAACCCATCAAGATCCTCAGAAATTGTTGCGTCTGTGAGATGGACAAGATCTGCTTGTGTCTGTCCTTTTTTACCCCTCTTCTTTCTAAGGTTGGGTACTTGACAGGATGATTTTTCGGCATCCAAAGTATAAAAAGATCGGATCTTTTTTGCTTTCTTCTTTCTTGTTTTCAGCTCAGATGAAAACTTCCCGATGGAGCTAATTTGAACTGCTATCTCATTTGGGTTGGGCTGGAGGCCGATTTCTCTTTCAATTGTCATAAGGTCCAGCCCATTAAGAAAAAGGCCTTCCGACTCTACTTGGTTGGGCTGAATGTTAATGCTAGTTCCATGATTTTGCAACTTCGAAACTTGTTCATCACTACCCTATAGATGAAATCTCACCTCAAAAGAATAATCGCATGACCGTTGTGTCGTCTTTGGGCTGTTGTTTTCACTCCACGAGGGAGATAATGAGTTGTTCGCCTATCTCCTCTCCCGGTTGCCCGAACCCATCTTGCTTTGTTGTTGCCGAAATTTTGCTTAACGATCTCCAAAGCAAATCCAAATTTTCTGCTAAAATATATATATATATATATTTCCTGTTTGCAAAAATAAACGTGATAAATTAAATAGAAAAAATCTAAATTCTAAATTTTAAATTAAATATATATATTAACAAATTTAACATTTAAAATCAATATGTACAACTTAACTGCTGTGCAAACAATAGGCAGCATTGTAAAAAAAATTATCTAAAATTCTATTTCTATATATATATATATATATAAGCAAAGTCCTCACATCAAGGTTTCCTCTTATTCTCATTGTTGAACATGCCATTTTGCAAATCACTTGTTCCTTTTATGTTGATAATCTTTTTGATGATTTCAAATCTCTTCTTTGGCGTTGTACTAATATATGTCATCCAATGCTACCAAATAAGACCAAAATAAACAATAAATTGGAATAATAACAGATAAATAGGAGATATCCAATGAGACCAAACAAAGTTTCTATCTCTCTAAATTTATTTTGTTTTTTCTTGAAAGAGGAAGGGATTTTTCAAGTGGTACAAGCAAGATCTCATAAAACCCAATTTCAAACTTTATAGTTTTCAACAAGGAATCTTGTCACACCTTACTCGGAACAGTATTTTCTGATGCGAACTTATCCGAAATCGGTAAGGTTTTTTTTTTCACCAAACAATTCAAACCACTTAAAACAATACTTTCACAAAAAATTTCAGAAATAAACAATAGTCTTAAAGACAATTTAAAACAAATACCAACCATCATACCAAAAACTTATACTAGCTATTCATCCATTACAGTTAAAAATACATTCAAAGATACAATTCAAACTTTTACCTTAAGAGTCTAAGTATATACATGTCAAAAGGTTAAACCAACTAACACCAAACTCTTCTCTTCCGATCCGGACCTTCAATGTACTGTGCTCTCGCAACATTTTAGAACCTGCACGCAGTAAACACTACGTGCTGAGCATTAAATATGCCCAGTGGTGACTACTAATCCAAGAATTTTCCAAGAATAAGCATAATTTCATAATTTATGCCTCAACTATTCTTATTTAATTAAGTATTTCCTTTTATTTCAGTTATTCCTAATCTTATTATTAATTCGTAGTCTGATAACTATTGGTCTTTGGTTTTTAAACTTTCAACTTTACTTTGCAAAATTTATTTAGTCGGATCAATATCGAATTTACTTTTGCTTTTACGTTAATGTTTACTATAACGTTGACTTTCATCATTACCTTCGTTTTATCCTTTTATCCTTTAGCCACAGCAATTTAACTATCATTTCATTTAACAATAGGTATTGGTACTCGTGTCTTTACTAATACCAAAATAAATTACTTTAATTCTTAATTTATCATTCAATTATTCAGTCTGTACTCTAATTATACTTCTTGCTATTTATTCTTTTATTGTTGCTTTGACTTTTAGCTAATAAATACATTACTATTTAAAAGCTTTTAAGCTTTATTGCCAAGTGATATAATTATTTCGGGAGAATTTGCAGTCAAATTCTCTTTCCTTCGTATATATATATATATATATATATATATATATATATATATATATATATATATATATATATATATATATATATATATATATATATATATATATATATTACTTTCGATTTAATATTTATTGAGACATATGTCATTTACTTCTTTCTCATCGGTCAATTATGTGTCTTTTTATTATTTTACTTTTTTTTCAATTTAACTTTTCTTTCAGAAAGACGTTACATAAGCATTAAGTTTACTTCATGTCAAAATCATCACTTTTTAACTTTAGACATGAAATTATTATTCTTTTTCAAATTTGTTACTTTTTACAATAGTAATTGGTACGAGAAATACCAATTAATCAAATTTATCTTTTTCACTAAAAATAAAATACATTCTAATTCTCATAGAAACTTAATTAATCATATAAAATCTTTCTTTTCTTTTTCTTTCTAATTACACTTTCCCGAAATCTTTACAGATTTATTTCGACTTTGCATTTTATTTCAAAGAATCATTTTCGTTATAACTATGTGTATTCAATTCAATTAAACAGTACTTATTTATACATTTCGATGTGCCCCAAGTGCAATATAACAGGACTCTCAAAAGGATACTCGGGACTGGACCCTAAGGTCCCAGACAGACTGAAAAATGATCTCAAATATTATTTTTCCACAGAACATATATCAGATACAGACAGAAGCCATGGAGATCAATGATCCTATCATAGCAAAGCAAGTCGCCATGACTTGCACCGCGGTTCAGATGTCCCTATGGCTAGCCAATTATATCCAAAAAAAATAACAACACCTGCTTATTGCTAAGGGCAAGTTAATCAATCACATTTGCAATCATTTTTAAACATTAAAGAAATCTTTAATCTCTTTCTTTTATTCCTGTGTACATTATATTCTGATCAAATACATTTTTTTAGTGTTATCAAATATTCAATAACTTTTTGTCCTATCATTGACTTTATCTTTTCAGATCATTTTTGTGAATTATCCTTCGATAATTCACACAGATACTTAGGCTTTTCAGTAACTTTCATCTTTTCTTTTACTTTGTCTTTTCAAATTACTATTGTGAATTATTCGTTAATAATTCACTCAAATACTCAAGCTTTTTAGTTCTTTATACATATTCTGAATTATGAATTATGACAATATAATTCACAATTTTTTTTTATTATTTTTGTATAATTCTTTACGAATGACTCTTTAATAATTCAATGGTTGACTTTTTTTTCTTTTACTACTTAAACTTTTTATTCATTCGGTATGCCAACTTTTATTTCGTCGGCGAATTATTTTTATAAGCATTAACTCTTTTAATACTTTTTATTGATTAATTTATTTTGATAAATTAGTCACGTCTTTATTTTTTTACTTTTAGGCAAGTAGGACTTTATTAATATCATTTATTATTTTAAGCCTCAAATATGCATAATTTGACTTTTTCTATCGATTTATTCATTTCAAATGCATAATTACAATTTTGCCATTATAATCATTTATTTTCATTTTTATTATATAATTTCCTCCATTATTCATTTTTTATTCTTTATTTTACCATTTTCGGGTAAAATTAGATTTTGGTCCTTAAACCACGAAAATTCTATCTTTCGAAACCGTTAGGCCTCCGAAATTACTATTTTACCTTTATTAAGTATTTCTTATTTAATTTTATACGTTAATTACTTACCTTGACAAAATTACCATTTTGCCCCAAAACTTTTATTTTCTTTCGTTTAAGTCATTTTTTCTATTCAAAACTCATTTTATCTTTCCTTTATTCACGTAGTAATTTATTTTCGTTATTTTCATTTATTTATGAATTATTTACTAATAATTCATTGTTCTTCTTATTTTCATGACTCGATATTTATTTCGAAAAATTCGTTGGTTGACTTTTTATTTCTTGTCATTGACATTAATTCACTTTCTTATTAATTCGTCATTTTTGTCATTTTTATATAATTATGCATTAAAAATTCAATTATTTCTATTATACATAGTCACAAAAAATTCCAATAAAATTCCAATAACTTTGATAAATTCTAATAAATTTTATTTATGCATTATTTATTGGTTATTGTCATTTTTATCAAAATAATCATTTAATTCACAATAAATTATAATTTTCATTCAATACATACCCTATACATAACCTTTAAAATTTTCAAATAATTTCTAAATATTCTCTAAAAATTTATAGACATCAATTATCATGTCTACAATTATTTTAAGCCAACATACATCATTTACATGCAAATTTCTCACCATTTTTCCTTATTATCATTTTCGGCCACAATAACTTTTTTCTTAAATATTTTTTATTTCTTTCATTTTCACTTTCCATTCATCATTTTTCTAATCTAATTGCAATTATCCTAGCATAATTGCATCAATTAACAATTTTACATATTTTTATTTTAGTTACATAATCAAGAAAAATTCATATTAAATGGAAAATTAAGGGATTTTGTAGTCACTTACCTCTTTCCATGCTTTAGCTTCCTAAGGCTTCCTTTTTCATGCCTTAAACCAAAGAAATTCCTCCATCACCATGAAGAAACCATGGGAACCAAAATCTTCATCAAAGAAAACACTATGATGTCAACCTTTTGAGCTCAATTAAACCACAAAAATGGATTCTAGGCACCTAAAACTACTTATAGGTACCCTTAAACAAATTTAAAACCTTGAAAATCTCTTACCTCATTTTGACCCCTAAACCTTTCCCTCTTGATTTCTCTTGCTTCCTTCCTTCAAATCAAAGACTTGAGGCTTGATTAATCATCTAGATGGATGAAACTTCATCTTTTATGTTGAAGTTTAGGGGAATTTTGAGTGAAAGAAGAAGAATCAAAAGAGAGGAAATGAGGGGCTTTGGTTCAGCCACCAAAGGAGGAGAAGATGGAGCTGGTAAAATCTGAAAAATTCTCCAGATTTTTGCCCTTAAATATGCCTCCTATTGGTCTCAAAAGTGGACTTGATCAATGAGCCTTGCCCACTTAAACATTAAGGCCCATTTAGGCCTTTCTAAAGCCCAATTTAATTTCTCTCTCTTTCTTACTTCAAATCACTTCAATTTTGATTACATCATTCTTAAAACATCAAAAATAGGTAGGACATAAATTTTCGGCTCAATCGAAGTCCGTTATCAGTCCGATTCAAACTTATCGGCCCGATTCGATACTGCCGGTGTCACAGAAAAATTTTATTCTTATCACCAAAATATTCTACATAAAAATTCATGTAGGCACGCAAAATCTGGAAATATTCGAAAGTCGTTTACTATTTTTAATTATTTATGCCAAATCAAGTCTCCTTCTCTATCATGAAAATTGACTAGCTACCTTTTTCGTATTTTTAACTTTTGAAGGCCCATTTGACCTCAAATTTACTTCAAATTTCAACCATAGACTCCCCATGACTATTACTTTTAAATGGTCCAATAAAATATTTTCGACTTTCGGGTATCATTTCGGATTCGAGAAATACTATTCATTATCGGAAAGTACTATTTACGACTGACTCGGTGTTGAGGTCATTACAAAGCACACATGATATTGAAAGTAGTTTGTTGTTTAGAAGGAAGGGAAAAAAATCCAAGTGATTAAAGGTCAGCAAAATCAATTTTAAGTGATTTATGACCAAACCCTATTTTAACCTCACATATTCAATTTGATATTTTAAACTAAGAGACCGAAATCTATTTACTAAAAAATTTAAAAGGAAAAAACAATGCCCTAGGCTCTAATCATAAGTGAGACAAGATACATTGAAAGCACTAAAATGTAGAGAGCCACATTCTAAAAGTGTCTTTGACTCACATTAAAGATAAAGCACAAATAACCTTAATACCTCACCTAATTCAAATATTTAGGTGTTTTTAACTTGTGGATTGCAACATATAAATGAAGCAGGGAGTCTAAGGGGATAACTTTCAATGGACTAGATGCAGTTCCTGCGCAAGTAACAACCTAGTATAGTAGTCTCTAAACAAAGAAAATCAATTGTAAATAATTTTGGCCCTTTGTTACTGTAGAGTAAATGTATTTAAGTAAACAACTTTGAATGTTATAGTTCTACAGATTCTTACATGGTACTCAATTCAATAGAAAGCTAGATCAATGCATTAACTAGGTCATCATTATGAAGAGATAATTATGTCAGAGCCAGCATTTAACCAAGACAGGTAAAAGCTAAAAAAAAGGCTTCAGAACCACCGTACCTCGTTGCAAGTGGTTGTTCCTTTTCTTTCCATCTTTTTGCCCACTGAAAAGAAGACCAAATAGTTTAATAATAAAGTTGGTGAAAATTCACATACAATAAATGTATCCAGTTGCAGGAGAATAAAGACATAAGAACCACCATACACATGATTTTTCTGATTCTGATAGGGAATATAAGGGAAGAAACAGATCAAATACCTTTCATACTAAACTTGAGGAGTCCTCTACCACTCTTATCAGCTCCAGCAGCATGTTGGCCTCGCTTTTTCGTCTTGTTATTGATGTTAAATAAGGTCGGTAGTCAAAGATACAAATGAAATATGATTTTCATCCTTGATAAAAACAAGGTACACACTTGATCATCAAACCATATTGTAGTTCATCTCCAGCCCCTAACATGATGACTATTCATAAAAGCTATGACAATGATAATAATTAATACCGTGTACAAGTACAAGTATAAGTATTTACAATTTATGACCAGAGTGTTTACTATGTCGAACACATTAAAGCTTCCATAGACTAGACGAACCCCTTCCAATAAACATGCATTCATAGACTAGATGGACCCTTTCCAATAAACATGTATTCATAGACTAGATGAACCCCTTCCAATAAACATGTAGTTACTATAAGGAAAAAAGTCAAACCAACTACAAGCAACAACTAGACATTCCTAATTCAAGCACATAACATATCAACCAATAAACTGGTAAAATTACACTGCATCAAAGAACTAATTCATAACTCCAGCATATACAACATTGCAATATCAACTAAATTTTAACAATGAATTCATAGTCAAACAATAAGTATAACAAAATTCAGACAAGTTATGCTAAAAAACCCTCAAAAGAACAAAAATGCCTAAATCAGGAATCAACATTATTAATAACAGAAAAGGAAAAATGCCAGTAACAAAAACAGAAGACAAACCCAGCGGCATTTTGGGTAGCTACATCATTAGCATGAATGTCGAGATGATTCAACCTGAGAAAAGTGTTGTCACTGGTCGGCATAGCCATATGCTCACTTTGGCTAGAGGGGGAACCAACACTGCCACTAGTTAACACCAATTGACCAAAAACAGTAGTTATACCCCATGACCTGGTCCTACCTCCTATAGAGACAACGGTCGCTACGGCTGCCGCCTGGCTCTTACACCTATCTTTTTGGTAGGACTCACTAGTCACCATTAGAGAATCAAAGGATTAATGGGTATTTGTAACTGAGAGTGAAAGGCGAGGAATTAGAAGAAAAGAAACCCAAATTTTGATTGTAATTGAGAGTGTTCCAAGAATTTGAAATGATTTGCTAAGGCCAATCAACATACGTAAGAAGAGCAAAAGTAAGAGGAGAAAAATAAACATACCCTGGTTGAGATGCAGCGAAAGTTGCAAAACTATTAGTCTTTGTCTAAACAAAAACAACATCCAAAAGAAGCATTTTTGGAGACTCCCAGGAGCTTGAGTTCGTTTTTCATGGACATCTCAAACGGCATCAAATCATCAGCTCGAGAACCTGCTTTAGATTCGCAGATGAAAAGTCACCAATATGGCATAATAGATGCTCTCCAGGGCTTGTTCATGAAAGACTTTATTTAGGATGTTGTTGTGGCCATCGTCGAAGTTGTTGGCGACTGATTGGGGATGTGAAAAGGTGGTCGGAGGAAGGGAGAGAGGCAGTTGGGGTGGACGGCTAAGTGATGGTAGTGGTAGGAGATGGTGAGCACTAGGGTTTCATTCATCTATGTAAAAGGAAGTACAAGAAATGAAATTTTATTATTTAACCTGAAATAACAAAAAAAAAAGAAAGGCGCGCATAAAAATCATGAAAATACTTAAATGCCCATGATTTTTTTCTTTTCTCTCCTTAAATGCAGGGGTATTATAGTCAATATAAATTATTAGGAATCATAAATATTTAAAATTCTGCACAAAAAATTTTAATAAAATAAAAAATATAGAATTAATAATAATAATAATAATAATAATAATATATTCACCAAAAGGTAAAAACTTTAGAAAAAAATTTATATAATAATATGCAGATTAACCAATAAAGAGCCGTAAATACCTAATATATTTTTTACACGTAACTAACTTTCGAAACAAATAAATATTAATTATAAAAACTAACGTTTAACTGCATTTTTATATAAAAAATATGTGTATTTATTAATTTTTAGTTGTATGAATACAATAATAAATTTATGAAAATCTTAATAATGAAAATATCATTAATAATAATAATAATAGAAAATTTAAATTAAAAATAAAATCAAAATCATTTTTTGTATTATGAATTATTATAAATTAATACTTAATTTGATCCAAAATTTTATTAATTATTTCTATAAAAGATTATAAATATATTAAATAGCAAAATATCTAATTAAGATTTATTTGGGCAAAAACGATGGCATTTTGTAAACTATTTTATTAAAAATAAAAAAATTAAATTTAGAATGTTAATTTTTTATAATTTAAAATTAGCGACGGATTAACAAGAGCATAACCTTGCCAATAAATGTGCAGCAATTATTTACGGACAGTACAAACTATTGCCATTATGTTGCTAAAACTCTTAAAATCAGACCGCATCTTGTAATAGCGAAGGAAATCCGTCACTGTATAACTAAAATGATAAGTTTATTTACCTACGGTACTTCCGTCGCTAATTTCGTCGTTAAAAATGGAACCACCATGTTGTGCCATTTATACTGACGGATATTCCTATGCGCGCTAAAAATGTCGCCTTTTCAGTTTCTATTTTTTATCGACTCTTTTTTAATTCCTCCAGTAAAGTGTTTCTTTTAGCAAAGGATAAGAGACCGTCGGTAAAATTAATTTTTTTTGTAGTGGAATTTGTTTGTGTCCTCGTGGTATTTCTTGAGCACAAAGTTTGATTACCCTTTTAATGAATCTTTTGACAAGTTTTGCAGAGGAATCCATCCTTTTGGGCCTTTGCATGATCATGTTATAGGGTATTGGAGAGAAGGTCAAAGAATGCCTGAAAAGATACTCTTCTTGAAGTATGAAGAGATGAAGCATGACCCCATTGGCCAAGTTCAAAGATTGAGTAATTTTCTTGGAAAGATTCTGGGAGAGGAAGAAGTGAATAAAATACTAAAAAAATGCAGCTTGGAGAGGATGAATAACTTGGAAATTAACTAAAATGGAGTGGATCTTAATGGCATAACTTATGGTTCTTTTTTCGAAAAAGGTACTATTGGAGATTGGAAGAATCATTTATCACCTGAAATGGGACAACGATTGGATAATATTACCAAAATGAAGCTTGAGGGGTCCGGTTGAGAGCTCTAAAAACTTCCTCAAATCAAATTATTGCCATGTTTAATCATGATGTTATTTGTGTTGTATATTATTCAATGATTTATTGTTTTTTATGTACAACGTTTGAAAAAACTATATGGATATGCCAACTATTTTATAACACTTTATTGTTTAGCTTAATAGTTGTATCACTACAAAAAAAACTACAAATTAGTGACGGAAAATTCCATCGCTAACTACCTATTTTTCATCGCTAATTGAAATTAGCGACACCACTACGAACAGTCGCTAAAAGGCCAATCGCGAATATATTAGCAACAGATTTCAAAATCAGTCGCTAATTTAGCGACAAAAAATTTCGTCGCTAATTTTTTTTCATAATTAGTAGCTGAAATATAATAATAATATTTAGCGACTACATTTTCCGTCGCTAATTATTATTATTATATCAATAACGACAGGTCGCCACTAAAAACACCCATCACTAAATTTGTCGCTAATTATTTGTGAAATTCTTATTTTTATATATTAGCGACAGATAGTTGTTGCGAATCCGTCGCTAAATTATAGCAAAATTTAATTTTTTCATTATTTATTAATTTTCATCCTATACACAATAATGATCACACATATACATACACATATATATTTATTCCAAAACATAATATATTCCAAAACACATATATAAAAGTAATTGAAATCGTACATAATGTTTGATAAAAGTAATTGAAATCATACATAATGTCATCAAACAATCTCTTAAAACAATACAACAAAATACTAATAATATCCTCCTAAATAACATCAACAATTATTCCTTCTCCTGTTTCTCATCTTCACTTTCAATCAATTTTTAGACTTTCCTTTGTTGTATAGATGAGCGTGTTTTCCCTTAAATTCACAATCCACAAGATAATCTACAGTAGCAATTGACAAAACAACTAAATCTATAAAAAATCATGAATAATATTTCAGTAGATATAATAGAACTCTTCAGCATTTGGAATATTCACCATAAATTTGTTTTGCACTAAAGTTTGTCAAGCCTGTTGACAAACAACATGGTGGTAATAAGGAGATGAATTCAATAATATATTTGTCTCATGTCATGATGATGATACACACAAATATCAATGCACCATTTATATGTTGATTAAAGTTTTTTTTAAGGATGCAAAATATAATTGATGATTAGTAATATATATATATATAGATCAATGTGAGAAGCTTTACTATCCACAATATAAATCAATATAGATTTAAAATTGAAAATATTTATTAGCATATTAACATCAGACACATAAACAATTACTATAGGTTTTGTCCATTGTAGTATAAGCAATGTGACTTAAACCTTTATGAACATCAGACACATGAACAATTACTATAGGTTTTGTTCTTAAAAATTGTATATACAACAATGAATTAAACCCACAATCATAAACATCACTAGTTAACTCAATTCAGGACATGAATGGAAACACATATTTGCATATAAAATTCAATAAAAGCCAAGAAAGCTGAAAAATAAGGAATCCATTAAATGCTCAAAAACCTAACAATCAGAGACCATATAGCTTGTAAAATTCCATAGATCCTCTACCCTTTATTTATGCAGTCATACCTGTGGTATTGAGAATAAGAGTTTTGAAAGAAGACCTTATGCTCACACATCATCTTAACCTGTAAACAACAATAAAAAAAATTATCCTTGCAAAATTTTTCACAACATTGAACATAAAAAAAGGACAAAAAAGAGACCCCTCATATAGAGAAATATCTTGCAGGGATGATGCATATTCCTTTCTTTGCATGCACAAGAAAGTACATGATCACTAAGATAAATAGTGACTATTTAGTTAGTCAATTTATTGAGCTCATAGATCTGCATTTCCACAGGTGCATATATTTGTACTGAATTCCTAATTTATGTGCACAATACAAGTGATTTATATATCAGCGAACAGGTAAACTAGCCTACTGTTTAGGAATTGAAACATTAATGCAATGAAGGGCAACAATACACATACTCACTTGAAACTTTGCTTCCATTTCTAGCCAGAGCCCTCACCATTATTACAAAATCAGTACCCCTATAATAGAGAAAGTCAAATATTTATGAGCTCACTTTTAATGAGGATGGTTATAAAGATAAGTCATATATTATATGATTTGAATAAAAGGAAAATTTATTTAGAAAGCTCGTTACCCTACCATATTTATGAGAAGAGGGAATGAAGAAGAAAAATGAAGTAGCTAAAACTCAGAAAGCAATTAGGAATGATCTCAAAAGCAGCATAATGATTATTTTTAAATTTCCAATTTTTTCTTGTTATGTTCAAAGTTTCATTTATAATTTCAAAATTGTGCTAGCTTTCTTTTTATGCCAGTTGCTTCTTGTTATGTTCAGAGTTTCATTTCTAGTTTTTTCTTGTTATAATTCTACTTGTTATAAATCATTACTGCAGGTTGAACCCCACAAACAAAATAATTTCAAACACCGAAGGCAAGAACAACAGAATGCATAAACTATAACAGAGGGGACAAACCTGACATCAGTAGGATTGGAAGAATTAAAAATAAAATTACTCTAGAATAGATGACAGCTAGCTTGAAGACCTGCTCATTCTCCCTTTTGTTAATTTTTTGCCTTGCCCTTCCAATTAAACACAGAAATTCCCTTCAATTAATAGCCAAAATCATCTCTAGTTCCTAATATGTAGATTTACAAAATAGAGAAAACATAATGAACAAAATTTTACCTTACCTACAACTCCATCCAGTCTACTTCTTAAATGAAGATGGGAACATTTCATTGCAGTAACTACATTAGCAAGCCAGGAAGATATAATATCTATACATAGTATGTCTATCGACAAAGTTCTTTCATGGGCCTCATCCACAATCACTACACTAATAAATTACCAGATCAAGTAAGTAACCCAGTGAAACTCATAAAAACATGACCATTAACAAGCTAGAACAGTATGTTCACCTGTACCTTGCCAAATTTGGCTCACCCAGAAATTCTCACAAGAGCATTCCATCTATCATATATTTTAGAACAGTCTTTTCTGATTTGCAGTCTTCAAAACGAATGGAGTAGCCAACCTAAAGAAATAATGGATAGAGTTACTGTTGCCCATTTTGTAAAAGAAAAATGGTATGTAGCTCTTAAATGCAATAGAAACCACATATATATATATATATATATATATATATATTTCCTCTTAACTATTTTCATTCTAAATGTATCCAACCATCAATTACAATTAAATAGTCAGATTCTATGCCTAAAATTGGCTTTATAGGATGTGTGAAGCCACACAGCTGGAATGATCCAATGATTCCCCAGTGGCTTCCTCATATGGATAACTACCAATTATGAGATGATCCTTGTTAGAAACAAATGTCGACAATGGAGAGAGAGTGATGTCTAGAAAGTAAAATCATATGAAGAAGTACAAGAAGCCTAATCTCACTAGAGTAAATTGAATATGCTAAAACGGAAAAGCAAAATGATTCATGTTCATGAGACAAAACGAGTATTTCTACCTAAAAGCTAGTGTCCAAACACATGTATTATGACCCATCAAAGGCGAAACACAGCGGCCACTTGAAAGGTCCCACATCATAATAGTGCCATCCTCGTCACCAGATGCCATATACCTACTATCAGGTGACATTTCCAGTGATAAAACCATACTCCTATGACCAATGAATATCCGCACACATTCCCTACTCTGTATGTCCCACAGCCGAACTGTTTTGTCACTAGAGCTAGTGGCAATGTAGTTGTAATTGGCATGCCACTGCACACACTAAAATAAACCATCCAATTAAATGTCATCGATTCTGTAGAACTAGAAACATAATAAGTAATGCCAATATCGTATCAGACATATAACTAAGCTCTGTACATGAGCAAAAAAATTTTTATTTAGAGAATAAGTGTTATGTTAGACAGTTAGGCCTAAAACAAGATGATCATGCAAGTGACTGGGTGTGAGGGGATCAGATAAAATAGAAGATGTAATTAACAAGATTATTTTTAGGCCACATCATTAGCAACGGAATTGACATGGTTGCATCAATGAATTAGCATAACACAAGTTGATCAACAACCATTGGAAACAAGGCACTGATACTCTGCATTAGTGGCGACGCCACTTGAAGGGGAAGGGGGGCAATTGCCCCCCTTAGTTTTTGAAAAAATTTTAATTATATATATATATAATAAATAATTTTGCCCCCCTTAAAATTTTATTTTTATCCATCTCTCATTAACTTTTTTCTTAAGTTTTTAATTAATCAACCATTTTATATTCTCACTTCCATTGAAACAAAAAATACAAAATTCTATTCTTATCTCTTCAAATTTTTAAAAGAAAATCAGATGAATTTGAGAAAAAACTAAACATTATTGCAAAGATTTACCTTTAATTAAAAGTTAGTAATTTAATTTTACAATTATTTTTGCTTTTATGTCTCTTATATCTTTTAAAGGTTAGTAATTTCTTTTTTGCAATTTTAGGTTTTTACTTAAAATCTGTTCTTTTTTATTGACTATTCATTGCTTAAAATCTGTTCTTCTTGATTTCATTCTAATTTCTTATGCTCTTAACTGTTTGATGATGAATTGATTATGGTTATGCTAATTTAAAGTTCGAGGTGTGTAGCAAAGGTTTTATTTTTCCTTTGTGTTTTGAGGTTTTGTTTCTTTGTTTTTGATAGTACTTTTAATTTTGGTAGAGGCAAGTTCAAAAGCTTGATAATATGTTTAATGAGGTGAATATGGAGTTGCTTTTATATTTTGCATGTTTGAGTCTAGCTAATTCATTCTCTGCATATAACAAAGGTAAGTTACTTCGTGTTACTCAATTTTATCATATTGATTTTTCTACTATCCAGCTCATAATTCTTGAAAATCAATTGGAAAAATATATCACTAACATGAGGTGTAGTAATGAGTTTTCAAATATTATAGGAATTGGTGATCTTGCTGAATAAAAGGAGCAAACGAAAAAAGATATTTTATATCATTTGTTTTATAAACTTATCACTTTATCACTTATTTTACCCGTTGTGACTACAACAGCTGGAAGAGCATTTTCTGCCATGAAATTTATGAAAAATCGATTACGTAATAAATGAAAGATCCATTGAATGACTGATTGTTTGATCATTTATATTGAAAAAAACATATTTAATGCTATTGATAATGAAATTATTTATCGCTATCAAAACATAAAAACACGTAGACAACAATTGTAATTTTTTAATTATGTTAATAAATGTTTTTCTTTATTTAATAATTTATTTATAGTATTTATATTATATTTTTTCTTTTAAACATGATTTATATTTTTGACCCTCTTGATTACAAATTCTGGCTTCGCCACTGCTCTACATTAGAATTTTTTTAAACATAAGCAAAAGCCACAAAATGAAAGAGCTAAGATGAAATGCCTAAGCATTTGAAAGAGGTGAAGCAAAGAGCTAAGATAAAATACTTGAGCTTTCGAAAGAACTTTTTCTGACTCATTCAATTGGCATCTTTCAGAATTACTTCGTGTAGCAAGTACCTCTAAGGCCTTCTTCAGCCATCTAACATCTTTACTTAAAGAGCTAAATAGAAAATCAGAGATGCATGTCACAGAAAGATTTTCTAAAGCCTCCATCAAACTCTCAACATCCTACAATAGAAGAACACATATAAAAACCTTCATCAAAAGCCTACTCAAAAGGAACAAGGCGGTAAAAACAATCAGATAAAGTTACTAAGCCTTGGGAAGTGATTTATAGCAAATTACTGCATAATTTAAGCTCAGACAAATAGAAGTGAAATATTGATTAGTGTCAAAACCAATTCATCATGTATCAAAGAAAGATGGGAAGGGATACTATAGCAGAATGCTCACTTTCATAATTAACTAAAAATGAGTAGCTTCTATTTGCCAATGAAGCAACACATTAATAGAAGTAGACTCCGATAAGCAATGAACTATAAGAACTAAGCACAAATTCCTAAATTTAGTAACACTGTATTAAAATTAAACTACTTGCTTAGGAAGAAAAAAGTGTGTTTATGTCATATAAATCAGATATTAAAATTTATGTCAACAACAAAAATACAAGGTTAAAACAGATGAAATGACTCACTTTTATAGAAGGAGCAGTATTGTAAAAGAAAGGACCTTACTGCACCAATATTATTAAAATCGGACCGAATAAAGAACTAGAAAGCTCAAGGGTTCGTGGTTCGACCGGTTCGTTGGGGTTCAACCGGGTTTTTTTCATTTTTTAAAAAATATATTATTTTTTAAGTTTTATATAAATATTATGAAAATATCACTATATAAAAAAATTAAAAATAGTTTAGAAAAATATATTTATCATCAAACATTAATAATAAGACTATATTTTGAAGTCATTCAACATTTATAACAAAAATTTAAGATAAATATAGTAAAAAATTGTAAATTTTTAAAGAAATTCTTCAAATATAAATTATAAAATTTTATTTTATTCATAAAAAATTCATTAAATTGTTTGAATTTAATTATTTTGTATTTATAATTTTATTTTATTTTTTTCCAGAAAAAATAATATTGTATGAATATTTTGGACAAAAAGTTGGTTTTTCTAAAATCAAACCGGTTTTTTATCATTTAACCCGATTTTTTCCAGTTTTATCCCGATTTAACCGGTTTTTTGGCGGTTTGAAACAATATCTTTCGATTTTTATCCAATCCGATTTTCACCCATTGAACCAATCGGACCAGCCTATGATTCGTGGTTAAATCGGTTTGACTACCCGGTCCGATTTTAATAACCATGTACTGCACCATTGAAGTGTAGAACAAGCACTCTGGAAAACCAATAGATAAACAGGATTTTGTGATAGATTCCAATTTAGTAACTAAAACTTCAATTCTTGAAGTAAGGTCATCAACTAATCGATGACCAATATAACTTGTACCTAATATGCACCCTGCTTCCTGTAATGCACAACAGGCAACCTGCTCCCATTCTTCACAGTTCTTCAAAACCTTGTCAAGCATTCTTCTTTCATCCAAAGTTATTTTAAGTAACCTTGACTGCAAAACCAATTCTTGCATCACATTTTAGCTTTCTTTTAATAATAATGATGCATTTGATCTTTAAATTTTTAGTAAATAAACAGAGCCTGAAAACATCAAACCTTTAGTTCCTCAAGTTTGGGCAGAGGAAAAGAGCCCAATCCCATGCTAGAAGAAGACCCCAAAAATGCCTTAGAATTCTTTAAACAGCACTTGGCTGTTGCTATAGCATCTTTAACATCACCAATAGTAGGCAACATCAAATGGATGTTTTCTGTACACCTACGAGATTGAACTTGAAGCACTACCAAAAAACTGCCAATTAGCGACGACATTCATTTCGTCACAAATTTTACGAAGGATTAGCAACTATTTTACAATTTCGTCGTGCGGAGGATATTTTCTATTTTTTGCGACGAAATAGCGACGGAATGAATAAACAGTCGCTAATTATTGGCGGGAAGAATACGCGCCATGTTTTGCGATGGAATTAGCGACAAATATTTTCGTCGCGAAATTTTATAATTTTTTATTCATGAAATTAGTTCCAGAAAATTTAGCGACGAACATTTTAGTCGCTAATTTTGGAGGGAAAATATAGCGCCTTTTTTGCGGCGGTTTAGCAACGGAATATATCTATCGCTAATAGTAATATACAATTAGCAACGGAATTATTTAGTCGCTAATCCGTCGCAAATAAATTAAAAACAATTTTTTTAATTTCACACATACAATTTATGTATAGTTTCAAGTAATTTTAATATAAACCATATGAAATGAATATTTTATTTTATAACAGAAAATTATAAATTATTTTATAAGTTGATAATAATTTTTTATCAATTATACCAAAATCTAAAGTTATTTATTTAGAAAATTTACATTTTTAATAATAATAATAACAAACTAATTGTTAAGGTTATTATATATTTGCGTGTTCAAGATTAATAAAAATAAATATTTATAAAATAGTAATATAAAATTTATTATTTCATTTAAAATAATAATAAAAAATTGTAGTTAATTTTTTATTTTATAAAATTTACATCAAATATTAAATTATTAGAAATTCTATTAATTTTTTTATCAATTATCCCCAAATATAAATTTATTTATTTAAAAAAATTACATTTTAATAATAATAATAATAATAACTTAATTGTTATAATTATTATATAGTCATATTATGAAAAATAATAAATATAAATATTTATATAATAATAATAATATAAAGTTTATTATTTCATTTAAAATGATTATGAAAAATTTATAATTTATTTTCATTTTGTTAAAATTTTGAGCAAATTTTAAATTATTTAAAATTTTAGTTATATATATTTACAAAATTATCCTTGAATACAAGGATAAAATGATGAAATTTGGTAGGGGCATTTTAGTAATTTCAAAAATTTATCCTACATATAAAAATAATATTTTCTCTTCCCTCACCTCTCTCCACCATTTCAATTTAATGCGTATATGATTTTAAGCTTAATTTATTATTTAATTGAATAAGAATTAATTAATTGAATTAACTTTAGTTTTTTATAATTGAAATGTCTAGTTCTATAATTAAATTATTTTTATTCAAATTTAATTGTAATGCCTCAAAAATTTGAAAGGGTATGAGAGCACTTTTAATACGGGTGTACAGTATTTTGATACTGGTTCTATGATAGATTTATTTGCATAATTTAAAATTTTAAAGGGATAATTTTAATTTAAAGCAAAAATTTAAGAACTAATGACAAAGGATTTAAAACAAATAAATGTATAATAATTATTAAAATAATTAAAATAATAATAATAATAATTAAATTTTTTATTGGATAATAATAATAATAATAATAATAATAATAATAATTTAAGAAGACGTTTAGATTCTAGAAGCTTGGAGTGAGATATTTATTGGATATAAAAAAGATGAAAAGAGATGAAAATTTCGGGACCAAGAAAATTTGTGTGGCCACAAAATTTTATAAAAAAAAGTAACATTTAAAAAAAGAAAAGAAAAGAACCGAAAAGGAACCTAAATAGAGAGAGAGTGGAGCAAGAACGTGAGGGAAAGGAGGGGGCGTCGCTCTCCCCGTCTCCGATTTAGAAATCGGGGACGGGGGTGTTGATTATGGTATCTCTCCCGAAATTTAATAATTATATTTATATAATTTAATTTTAAATTGTATTTAATTTTAACTTTATCAATTATTAAAATCTATATTAATTTAATTTGTAATTAAATTTAAATTTTTTAATTATTAAATATTGTATTTCAATTATAATTAATTATTAAATATGATATTTTAATTATAACTAATCATCACTAGTGCAATATATATATATATATATATATATATATATATATATATATATATATATATATATATATATATATATATATATATATATATATATATAAGAAAAAAAGAAAAAGTCTCAACATGTTGAAAAAATGACATCGTTGTGCAAATACAGTGTCCACAAAGTGTCAGGTATTTACGTCTCAAACCCTAACATCATTTTAACATTCTCTTTGAAGCCCTAACCATTGGCTTCATGCATATTCTTATCCTATCTTCTCTGATCATCCTCCCACCGATCTGCATCCAAATCTCCTCTCTCTAATCCCAATCCAATGCTTTCTTCTCCATCTCCATCCTCTGCGCGCCGCTCCTCTCCTTATGGTTACCTCCTTAACCGCACTTCGGAGTAAGCTTCTTCCGCCGCCGCAGCCGCTCCTCCCCAATCTTCTCTGGTCAGGTTTGTCAAGTCATTTGTGCCGTCGTTGATGTGAGATTTGACGAAGGTTTACCTCCAATTTTGATGGCACTTGAGGTGCTTGACCACTCAGTCCGTTTGGTGCTTGAGGTTACAAAAATAAAGGGGATTGTGTGCTTTTGAGTGCCGTCGTTGAAGGATTTAAATGAGAAGAAACAGAGTTTTAAGCGCAACATCATTTTACTAGCTGCTGAGCTAAAGGAAGTTTGTACCCACCTTGCATCTCAAGAACAATCATTTGCTAAAGAAACGTTAACAAGACAGACATGTGATTTGTGGGTTTGGGTTATTTTTGTATAGTTTATGAGTTCTTGATTTAATAATTATGGTTTCGTTCTTCGAGTCTTTTAGTTGTGAAGTATAGTGGGTTTTGTTTATTTAAAATTGAGGATTGTGTGCTTTTGGGTTTTTACAGGAAGCAGAGAGTAAGGCGAAAACCATGGAGGACCAGATTTGTGAGTTGCATAAAAGTTTGGAGGAGAGAAATGTTCAACTTCAGGCTTCAGCTTCTGCTGCTGAAATGTTCCCACTTGTACTTACCTTTTAACTTTATTTTAGTTGCCTTTTTGTATTTCCTGATTGAATCCTTCTTTTGATCGATTATTTGAAATTTAAGCATGATTTAATAACGGAGTTATTTGTCATAGGACGAAATTGATCCGGATTGTGATGTTGTTTTAAATGCATCTTGTCACTCGATCCGTGTCTCTTATCCTCATTCTTTTGCTTGCTTGTAAATGTTTTAGCTTTTAAATTTTATTATCTATTTACATGAGTGTTTCGAGTTTGTAACATTATTCCCCTTTACATGAGTCCTTCCTTCCTCTCTTTATTTTTGGATTTCAAATACTTAGTAATTGCACCTCATGTATTTGTATATGTGTTTAACAAGTTTTTAATTAATTTTTATAATGAAGCAGTCATGTCCTATTATCATTAGTACTGATGAATATATATAAGATGTATGCCAACTTGAAACAACAATTAATTATTGTGAATTTTGTAGCTACATCATATTGCATGTCTTGAATGCCAACTTGATGTCAACCACATAATGTAAGAAATTCAAACATTTAGAATTGGAATGAGCATCATTTACTTGTCTAAATGATATGTTGCTACTATGCTTTTCTACTTGAATTTGATTTTCCAAGTTCATCCTTGCTAAACCAACCAAATAGCCAGCATGTATCTTCTGCTTTTCTACTTGAATTTGATTTTCCAAGTTCTGTCACTTTTTATGCTCAAATGAATGAATATGATTGATTTAAGTTTGATGTTCTCTTACTTTTACATTCTGCTGATTATTGTTAAGTGTAGTTCCTTGAACTTGTCATTAAGTAACATTAATGTTACTATATTTTGTAAGATAAAAATCCTCCATTTCTGCCCCTTTGTGAATGTCAAGGTGCTAGTAAATACTTGATGAATTACTCAGCTCTCTTATTCCTAATTTCCTATTTTCAAGTGCAATATTGTCTTTATATCATGAAGATACTGTTATT
Organism: Excoecaria agallocha; assembly: GCA_037975025.1. NCBI lineage: Eukaryota > Viridiplantae > Streptophyta > Magnoliopsida > Malpighiales > Euphorbiaceae > Excoecaria > Excoecaria agallocha. The sequence continues at coordinate 4,466 of JBBPFJ010000865.1, read as the reverse complement.
GAATTAGGTGGCTTCATTACTAAAGGAATAAATTTAGCTATTTTTTATTTTTTCTAATTATAATGTATACTTTTGTTTTACAGAACTTTTTCGTGTTCGTTGTGTTGTCACTGCTCTTTATGTCATTCCATACAGGTGGTGCTAGATAATAATTTTAAATAACTGAATCCTGCATATTGAAACTACTAACTGAAAATGATATATTGCCTTAAACTCTTAGTATGGGTTCATATGAATTATCTCCTAGTCTTATAGTTTTGGGGTTATCATTTTGATTTCTTGGTGTATTTTAGTTTAACTTAGAAAATTTGATGTTCACTCTCCTTGCTTAACTGTTCTCGAGTCACTTCTTTTCTCTGCATGGTTACGGTTACCATTAGAAGTTGACATGGAGACATAACAGGTAATTTATACTTATTATCCTTCTCTTTACCATTGGTTACATATATTTTAACTTCAAGAAGGGATATAATCTTGTTGCATGGATGCTGGACGTTACTTGTCCTTCTGAAGAAAATCACCTGGGTGTGGACTTTGCTGAAATTTATCGAAGATCTAATATGTTTCAGTACGTTCAATTTTTGGAGACTTTTGTTGTTTGTTTTCTTGTTGTGGAAGAACAATGCCATTATTTTCTATTTGTCTAATTTTGCTGTCTGCTGCTATTTTTCAGATAGAATAAAGAGTTGGTTGAACGTCTAAGCAAGCCAAGTAGTGATGCAAAAGAGTTGAACTTCCCAACCAAGTATTCTCAGTCCTTTTTTTAGCAGTTTTTAGCTTGTCTTTGGAAGCAAAATCTATCTTATTGGAGAAACCCACAATACACTGCAGTTCACTTCTTCGACACTGTTGTGATCTCATTAATGCTTGGAACAATATGTTGGAAATTTGGATCAAAAAGGTTGTTCCTTTGAAACTATGCGAAGTTCTTTCTTTTTTTTGTAGCATATTGTATAAAAATTTGTTAGTAGTATTACTTAGTTTGAATTTTTTTAATTATTTGTAAAGTATTGCACAATTTAATTTACTTTTATGATATTATATTTTTTAAATTAATAATATTTGAGAAATTTTATTTATATAAATTAAATTCTGAATATAATAATAATAAAATATTATAAATGAATTGCGATGAAATTTGCATTAGTCGCGATTTTATTTTGCGTAGTTAATTTTCATTAGTATTTGCTTTTTATGAATATTTATTAGCGACGGTTTAGTGACGAAAATTTTGTCGCTAACAAATTATTATTATCTCAACTAATTTAAGAATTTATTTAGCGACGGAAAATTTAGTCGCTAAATATTATTATTATAATTCGCCAACTAATTAGGAATGTAAATTAGCGATGAAAAAAAATTAGCGACTGATTTTGAATTCCATCGCTAATATATTCGCGACTGACCTTTTAGCGACTGTTCATCGCGGCGTAACTAATTTACATTAGCGACGAAAAACAGACAATTAGCGATGGAATTGTCCGTCGCTAATTTACAGTTTTTTTGTAGTGAAGATTATAATTTAGAAAGGAAAATAAAAGACAATATAAAACTCAAATATGCCAACAAAATAGTAAGATGCACTACAGGCCTTAAAATATCTTCAAAGTTGGACATTTGAGCTTGACTCTCAAGAATTTTTGCTGCTATTTCCTCCCAAGATAAAGCAGCTGCAAGCACTCCAGATATTATGCTTGTTCCCTTGACTGAATACATGATTCATTAATAAAACATATTTGTTATTCAGTAACTGATCAAACCCATCAAAATTTGTAAAAAAATTTGTTGCATGAGCAGAAGATAAAGAGACTAAGAAAAATATGAAGGCATATTACAACAAATTTCTTCCATTCACCAATAATTCATTACAACGGCCAATCCATGAAACAGTGTCAAGGTACTATTGCTTTAAAAGCATAAACTCTGGTATATTAACAGTTAATTTCTTCCATTCTTCAAGTAATGATTTAACATCCTACAGAAATTCATGCCCAAAAATCTTCAAGGAAAAAAAAGAGATGGTGATTAAGGTAATATCTGCATATCTTACCTTAAGACAAATTGGAACTTTTAAAATTTCACCAGAACGAGCCCGACATAATTCAGCCTGTCTTAATAAATTCACAAGCATTTTCTCCTCTGAAAGCTTAACTTGAAGCTCAGGTATCTACTTGCCAAAACAATGAAATATCAAAACCAAGAATGGAAATTGGTTGAGAAAATCTGTGCTTTTACAGAACAAAGAAAAACTCATCTCACCTCTGACTTCAAATTGTAAAGGATATCAATATGAATTACAGGGCAACATTTTCTTGAGATGCATTTCCTTGCACTCATTGTCCATGCCTAAATTAAGTAGAACTACATAGGCAACAAACATTCAAGTTAACTACTACAACAATAAATTATGAATTTCTCAAAAGGCAAAAAACTCTTGGCCAAAAAGTACTTCACTAAAAGTAATATAATTGCCATTAATAAGCAATAAAAAAAGCAAAGCTACTTGGTGAAGAAGCCAATACCAGGAACCATAAACCAACAGAATGCTTCAATTGTCATTTAGAATTTTTTATGCACATCATTTCATCTCGAGTGATACCATATTCACACATTTATCTTTCACATTGAAGCCAACTAACAAAAAAGTTTCATATGCACAAGCAAAACACAAAAAGAAAATCATCCTAACGAACATCATATCTAAGCAAAGAAAGCAACACCATGGACATAAACTCAAAGAACATATTCTATAACAAGAGGGCTACTTTAAAGTTGCATTGTTCTTGTATCTCTACTAAAAGTTAAGTTGAACTAGAGTGTAGCAACCTTATTAGATTAACTACTTAATTAAACTTTGCACCCTGCAATAGGATTAGAACATCAGGCAGTCTCCAATTTCTTACGATTTGCTACGAGATAATCGTGAAAATAATGATTGAGATTTTTAAACAATTTCGCAATGATCATTTTATTATCATCATTAAATTGAAAGCAATCACCAACAAAGGCATGAGAGTTTCAATTTCATCATAGTTTGTCAAAATAATTAAGAAGTGTATGTCAATACAATAACTCACAAACTTAGCCACCACACAAAGAAGCTCCTTATGGGATAAGAAAAATAATTTTATGATATGTCTGATATAGATCTGCTCCAAAACCACCATGAGGTAGCCAATCGGCAGGAGCAAAATTGACACCTTCTGCACAATTCAAACCTAAGAAGACAAAAGAACCAAAAAGCATGCTGTTGGTCAGCATACTATTATATATATATATATATATATATATATATATATATATATATATATATATATATATATATATATATATATATATATATATATTAATTAAGTCCTTGATAAACTTGAATCTAATTATAGCATACCAAAATTGAATCCTCCCTGATAAGATTTGGGGAATATGATGACAAAATTTCCAGGCTCCTAGCAAAGAGCAAGTAGGAAAGGTATATGATAAAAACATCAATTGAATTTATAGAGAAAGCTTTAGCCACCACTAAAGGCCAAGTACTTCTAACAAGACACTAAACAGCCTCTCTATAGATAACAGAAAAAATGAAAAAAGATCGGAACTTGTTATTGCACATGCAACATCCACTAGTAAATGGCCAGAACTTTTAGTAAGATGCACAACAACTACTGAATAGATAACAGAAAAAATGAAAAAGATTAGATCTTGTAGTTGCACATGCAACATCCACCACCTACTAACTTCCATTCACATCCTCTCTCTGCCATATATAAACACTTAAGTTGAGATGCAAAATGTATGAATTACTTTTCCCACAATCATATAAAAAAATCCATATTTCTAATGTAGTAATCTACTCAACAATAGAAGAGAGCAATATCATATTCATGTCTTTGAGTATCAAACATGTAGCACACTATAGATTGAAACTCAGTTTTTTTGTAAAATGGGTGGATTTAACATGGTGACAAGCTGAAAGAGTAAATCTGGTTGTGCACCAAAAAGATTAGGAAGACTATTTTGCATCACCTACCTAAGAAAAGGATAATGTCAGCTATCAATAGAAAAAAGTGTTTTATTACAAAAGGCATATTCATCAGTGAGAAAAGGAAAAACCAGAAGGCAAAAAAAAAGTGAAGTTTTCCATAATAAAATGAATCCTCCACTGAACCATTATATAAATACTTTCAGGGAGGGACTATCTAACAAGGCTATCACCCTAGAATAAATAAGAGAGCTCAAGCGCACAAATGCAAAGTAGACTACCTTCTCAAAAGCACTGGCTTCATTACCAGGGATGCTGTACCAACATTTTGGCTCTCCCCTATAACACAAGAAAAGTAGTTGCATCAACTTTTTGGAAACCAAAATTAGATTATCTAATGTATATATAAGTTGAAAGCAAAACACATCAATCCAAATCACAGAACCACAGTAGGGAAATTTTTTCACATGTTACAAATAGAATGTGT
>JBBPFJ010000864.1:0-40825 GCA_037975025.1 Excoecaria agallocha | reverse complement strand
GTGAAGAAATGTTTAATTCGCACAAATAAATTACTTACCAAACAATAAATAATTAATTTACTGACAAATGCCGTTGGTGATTCAAATATGATCTGCTGTGCACCGAAAAGGGATCCATAACCACCAATAAGACGGAAGTCAAGCAACTATGTTTGCCCTCGAGACTCTAAAAGCAAGCACCTATTGTTTCAAAACATGATTTTATGGTTAAAATAACCTCAGCTGACAAATGAATTAATCCATTTGTTTATTGTAAATCTATTAGGCATTAGCATTGAAGTGCATGGATGACTTCCTGGAAAACAGAGTTCGTGCTCTAAAATTGATGCTTAAAAAAGAAACCAGAATTAGAGTTGAAGATTAAATTCATTAACATAAAGGCAAATTGGTAAGCATTGTCCACAAAAAAACAAGGTCATAGAACAAGGCATTCCCTTTCAGCTAAGGACATCTAACAGCCCTTTCTTTACAGTCACGTTATTCTAGTAAAGAAGAAAAAGAAAGAATTATAATTGAAGAGAACAAGATTAGCATTTAAAAGCAAACTCAACTTCCACCTCAATGAGTTGCCGGGAAATTGACCTCTTTATCAAAAATCCCTAAGCTTCACAAACATCAAAGCGAGTTCGCAAAGAAGCCTTCAAATTTCGAACTTCCCCTAAAAGTCACCCTCAAGTTGCTACCTCTGAAAGGCAAACAGGAAAAAAAATTAACTTTTTGAGACAAAAACTAGTAATGGTAATATTGCGAAATCAATCGTTAAAACATAAATTTTACATTTTACTGTTGCAGGCCGGAAAAAACGAAGTTCACCGATCAACTAGACAACCGTTTAACAGATTCAATATTTTCTTTCAAAATCTACAATTTTCTCGGCAACCAATCGAACATTGAAGAAGGCTATGAAAGGAAAATAATTACCTTCCCGTTATCAGGCAACTCCGGCACCTTATAAGTATCAACACTGACCTCCGTTAACCACAATCCGGGAAACAGCGTCTGAGACCAAAAGCAAGAAAACCCAATTAATTTCGAAAGCAAAAACAGATTCTTTCAAGAAAAATCAAAAACTTAGTTGAATTTGACTTACATCCAATTCCCTTTGAACGGGTCTTGGCCGCTTCTTGGGCCTCCGGCCGGTCTATGGCCGAACATCACCATAAAATCCTCCTCGATCTCCTTTTTCGATAGCGCCACCGAAAATTTCGCTTTCACCTGCTCCATTTCCTTCTCTTTCTCCTCCTCTCTGTCCCTCTTCTCGCCTCTCAACCTTGGTGATTTCGCGCTGTCGCTTCTCAGTGGAGAATAATGAATTGCTCTCTTTTCCTCTATTTGCAAGCCCTTCCCATTAACTAAATTTCCGACGACCGGAGCTTTACAGGCTGCTCCCCTTGTTCTCAGATTCCACGGTCTCGCCTCTTGCTCTGTCTCCACTACAACAGCCGCCGACGGCGGCAGAGAATGAGATTGCTCCTTCTCGTCCTTGTACGGCTGAGCTGCCTCGTCGTCGTCTTCGTCCGACACTCCTTTCCTCAAAATTCTGTCTTTCAACTTATCGGCAGCCGCTTTAAAATCACACATAAGCTTCTCCCTAACCGCCGCGATCCCTTCCTCAACGCCGCCGCCGCCGCTCTGTTTCAGTCTCTTAAATCGGCGGATTTCGTAATCACGAGAGGCGACAAACTTGGCCGGCGGAGATCGGCTGCTCCGGAGTCGATCGGGTGAGATTCCATTGCTAAGATTCTCATCCTTAAGGGCGGCAGAATCGGACACTTTCATGCACCGGAGTGTCTCTGATTCCCCCACCTTCAAGCAAGGCAAATTAAAATTATGAAGCGGCGGCTTCGATCTCTTTGTTCCCATCGCCATAACCAACTCTCTTACTCCTTCTCCTCTCTCTCCAGAATACACCATTGAAATCTTACAAACAACAATTACCCTCTAATGAGAGTTCTGATCACAAAAAACTCCAGTCTTTCTCTTCCTTTGCGCCTTTTTTTCTCTCGATTTGAACTTTCTTAGGGAAATATTGAAGAAAAGTTCCTCTCTTTTTTTTTCTCAATAATGGGTTGTCAAGTGATTATGGTTCTGGTTTGGAAATCGCCGGGAAGAAGAAGTTTATATACAAGTGAAGGAAAAGGGCAGAGGTGGTTTTAACGTTCGGCTGATGGGAATTGTCTTGGGGACCTTGGGGGTGTTTTTGCGTAATTTGCTGTTTGGCTATGTGGCATCTGCTAAAGTGCGCGTGGATGCAAGAGGGTAACGAGATGGGTTTTCCCGGGTAATACGTCGTTTTTAAGTGGTGATGGTTGGCGTAACTACCGTTGGATATTTCCTCAATTCATTCTTCTCTTCTTCTGGCCGTAGATTCATTAGACTGCGGATGAGCATCATAATTTGTAATTTTCAGAAAATTAAATTTTATATTTTTGAAGGAGAGAAGCCGAGAAAAATAAATTTTCAATTTGCATTTCAAAGTAATAATAATAATAATAATAATAATAATAACAGATAAATCTTTTAAATTATTGTAAACAGAGCTATTATGCTATCAAATTTTTTTAGCTCATTTTGCTCCACAATTTGCATGAAAAAATGCACATTAAAGTGGTTAACGGACCGAACCATTTTCGATCAAAACTATAATATCCAATCACCTGCTATTGACTTCGCCAAAATCATTTGCCACGTGCACATTCACTGTTGCTAACATTGCCATTTCTCTTTCTCCTTCGTAACCTTTCTTCAGTATTTTTTTTCTCTAAGAAAAGCTTCTTAAAACCTCCATTTAATCATTATCACTGTTTTTTCCACGCAAATTTTCAAATTTTGATTTTATTTTATTTTTTGATTTTTTTTGGAGAATACCATAAGTATCAGTCATTACGAGAAAAAAGGTAAATTCATGAAAAAAACTAAATAAATCTGAAAACTTAAATTTTGATTTCGACTTACTTTCTTTGTTCAAATCATTTTCCTAATTTAAATTTTCATTGCATTCGTAATCTAAGATACATTCATCATTTGGTTTTTGTTTAGCCTGTTGATTTCTAAAATAGACTAATGAATGGTTTTTAAATCCAAATTTTAGATTTGATTCATTTATCTCAATCAAACCCAATAATACATAACATATTATCTTTCACTGGGCCTTTATTCAAAAGCCTAAAACCCAATCCAAATATGGATTTGACCTAAAGCCCACTGATCATTCGATCTAAGCTAGGGTTTTTCGTAAGCCGATTAGCAAATCTAATTTTATCATTTGCAGACCTAATCCTACAATTGTTAGAGTAGTCATGATTAACACTCGATTTTCAAAATGCAAATTCTGGGCACTATAAATAGTTCCTTTACTCCAATAGGTACAGGAATTTTTGACACTTTTGGAACCATCTCTTTCTAGATTTTCTCTCTCTAAAAGTTTTCTAACTTAAGTTTTAGAGGGCCAATCTCCTACATACTGGGGGTAAGCATTTTTTTAAGGTCTATAGGTATCTGTCATATGATAGTCTTGTTCTCAAATCAATATTGATAGTTTTGTTCTCAAATTAATATTCTTTCAAGTCAACTCATTCTAATATTATTGAGATTATCAAAACCCTTTTCTAGTTGAATTTTCTTCTTCGTCTTTGTCTTCTTCTTCTTCTTCTTCTTCTTCTTCTTCTTCTTCTTCTTCTTCATCTTACTCTTCCAATTCATGTTTAATTGCTCATTCAAGTTTCATTTTATGTTGATTTTCTCATCTAGATATGATTTATTATGAGAGAAACTTTGAGTTTTACAATTGGCATATGATAAATGAAAAGTATTGAATTTTCATTTTTGAAATTAGGCTTTTTATAAAAAGAGGGGGGGGGGGTTGCAAAAAAGTTGAATTTAGAAAATTGTATAGGAACATAGAGGTCTTGGTTTTAGGAGATGAGTTCATCGACAATTAATTTAATGAACATTTTAAGAAGTTTTTGAGGTGAAGCAGTAGAAAAAAATATGAAGAAAATTATAAAAGATAAAGAAAAGATGGTCATGTTAAGCAAACTGATTAATGTATATACAGTGGATGAATTGGACAAGATGAAGAGCAAATGGGATTCACTACTTTTGATTGGAAGCTGTTTAGTCCATTAACCTAAAAACAAACATATCTACACCCTTTATATGAGTTTTGGGGTAAAATGGGTTAAAAAAAATTGACGCAAATCATTAAAAAAAAAGGAAATTATGCAAACTATCTCCCTTTTTAGTTTGTTTTAAAAAATACCATAGTTTTTTTTTACATTTTTCATATTGGTATTTTTACTTTCAAATATGCCCATTTTTAATTTAAAAAATTTACATATATAAAAAATATGCACTTGTTTCAATATCACCAACTTATTTTCCCTCTTAACTCTTCAAGGCGATTTTTTGTTGTAATTTCTGATGGTGTTTACTCTCTATTTGAATGTTTTGTTGTTATCTTCAGAAATTTCTTATTATTCATCTTTTAAGTTGTTTGGCTGATATCGGCAATATGTTAGAGAGTCGTAATTCATCTAGTATTTGTTTTCAGAAGTTTATTAATCTTTGATTAATCTTTGGTAAGTAAATCGCTCTTTATTTTTTTTGTTGATTATTGTTTCTTTATTTATTCTTTTTTTTATTAATATTTACAATCTTTTTAGTTTTTTTATTTTATGATTGTATTGATTTCTTGTTGATGATCGTTGTTGCATTGATTTTTTATACTCTATTTTGTGTTGTTGTTTTCAACAATGTGTGATTAATTGATAGATTTTTTTTTTCAGTTATCGGAAGTGAGATGAATTAGAGTTTTTCATTTATGTTTCGATTGTTTTGTAAGGTGTACACACTGTGGATTGTTTGGTTATTCTTTTTTCATAAATTGAAAAATAGTATGTTTAGTAAAATTGAAAAATAAACCATAAGTTATTTGTTCTTTTCATAAAAGAAAATACATTTTATTTTTTTTTCATAAAAAAATATACTATACTTTCTTCTCAGACATTATTTAGTTTTGTTAAAAGAAAGTACATTGTTTTAACTTTGCAGTTTTTAGCTTTGTTTAACTTTAGTTTTAGTTCTAAGTTAGTATAAAAATGTAAATAAGTAATTTACATATAAAGACTTTTTTATTTTAATGTAGTAGTTTTTTAGCTTTTATTGACTTCTGTATATGAGATAAATACATTATATGTTCTTTTTAAAAAAGAAAATACACTAACACAATAAATGTTATTTAGTTTTGTCAAAAAAAATATATTATTTTATTTTAGCAAGTTTTAGCTTTGATTAGCTTTAGTTTCAGTTCTAACTTAGTATGAAAATGTAAATAAGTATAATGTTTTGATTTTAGACTTTAATCTCTTGTGAGCTTGATTATATGCATGCTTATGTTAGATAAATGTTGGAATAACTAGTTTAAGATACTTTTATTGACTTTTGTACATGAGATAAATACACTGTATTTTCTATTCATTAGACCCAATAAATGTTATTTAATTTTGTCAAAATAAAATACATTGTATTTATTTCATGTACAGAAATTAATAAAGTCTAATGCAATGTATCAAATTTTACTAAAATGTATTAGACTTTTATTGACTTCTCTAAATGAGATAAATACACTGTATTTTCTCTTAAGAGAAGAAAATACACTTCATAACATAAAATACATTGTATTTTATTTTTATAAAATCAAATAAACATTATTTAGTTTTGTCAAAATAAAATACATTGTATTTATCTCATGTATGCGCATTATATATATATATATATATATATATATATATATATATATATATATATATATATATATATATATATATATATATATATATATATATATATATATATATATATATATATATATATATATATATATATATATATATATATGTTGTTATTGATAGCGAAAAATACAATGATTATCCATAGGGAAAAGCTATATTCTATATGACATTAAAAGGTCTTAAGAAATAGTTTGAAAGTAGGTCATGCTCAAAGTTTTACAGGCTAAAAGGATTCCTATTGGCTTTTTTGTTATGGTTCTATGAGTGCTATGATCATATTGGTTTATATTGTGGCATATTAATTAGCAGTAGGTTTCCTCGGATATTGAGATGGACTATTCCTCATTTTTCTTAGTGGAAGTTTGTTGAAACTGACCTTTCCAATAAGAAGGTAATTATTTTTTTCAAAGTATTTTTATTTTTTTAATATTGTATAGAATGTTTATTCCCTAGATTAATAAAAAGAAAACACACTATATTTATATTTTGTACAAAAGTCAATAAATTTTTTTATTTTTTAGTTGAAGGTAGAAAATATTTGACCAACAAATGATGAGATTGAGCAGCATGACCTAAAGGATTTGGTCAGATATAATAATAAATTATTTGTTAGCAAAAATATCAACGAGGAGGAACATACAGATTTAAAGAGTGAAAGAGGTTTAAGTAGTATCCCAAATCCTTCACCAAGTGCTACTGTAAAGCGTACTCCTAATATTCCAAACTCTACTACTGATGATCCATCAACATTTATCCTTATATCTCAGAGGAAAAGTTGTCATGTCAAAAAGGATATACTTACTTATGATATGAAGAAATAGATGGAATCAATTTCTTTCAGGTAGTTTCAAATTATGAAAGATATTAAAATCATGAAAGCAGATATATGTCATTTGAAAAATGATTTGTATGCAGAAATGAATGCATAATTGGCAAACATTTATGAAGTAGTTTTTGCAATGTCTCAAAAAATAGACTGTGGTGCTAGCACTCAGGTAATTTTTTTATATTTGATACATTTTATATGAATTTTATAGTATTAATTATTAAATTATTTTTAAGTGATAAATTTTTAATTTCATCAGAGTTTTGCTAGTTCTCTTTTTTAAGGAGGACAAAAAGATGAACAAAATGAAAAATAAGTACATTATTTTTCTGATATGGATGCTAAGAAGGATATGGATATGGATGTTGGGAAGGATATGGATGCTGGGAAAGACATCAATGACAACGAAGCAACAAAAATAGATAAAGAAGATGTAAAAGAAGTAAATTTTATTATTTTTCATATTTTATAAATAGAAAATACAGTATTTATTTAGTTTTATGAAAAGAAAATGTAGTATATTTATTGAATTTTATGAATACAAAATATAGTGTATTTTTTCATAAAAAATACAATGTATTTTATTTTGTCAAAAGAAAATACATTACATTTTTAGTAGGTTTTTATGTGTAAAATAAAAAAATATTCTTTTAAGAAAAAATACAGTGCATATAATGGATTTTATGATTAGAAAATATAATGTATTTTCTTTTATGAAAAGAAAATACAATATATTTTTTATCAAAAGAAAATACATTATATTTTTATGATGTACAAAAATTAATAAATTCTAATATGTCTCATGAAAAAAATACAGTCTATTTTATTTTATCAAAAGAAAATATATTATATTTTTATCATATATAGAAGTCAATAAAGTCTAATATGTTTTATGAAAAGAAACTACATTATATTTTTAATATATTTTTATGTATAAAATACACTATTTTTGTTAAGAAAAGAAAATACCTTATGTTTATTGGGATGTATTTTTTCATAAAAGAATATATAGTGTATTTTATTTTATTAAAAAATACATTATATTTTTAGTAGGTTCTCATGTATGAAATACAAAATATTATTTTTAAAAAATACAATGCATTTATTGGATTTTATGAATAGAAAATATAATTTATTTTCTTTTATGAAAAAATATAGTATATTTTATTTTATCAAAATAAAATACATTGTATTTTTATATTGTATAGAAGTTAATAAAGTCTAATACATTTTATTAAAATAAAATACAATATATTTTATTTTATAAAAAAATACATTATATTTTAAATAGGCTTTCATGTATAAAGTACAATATTTATTTTTAAGAAAGAAATTATAGTGTATTTATTGAATTTTATGAATAAAAAATATAATATTTTTTATAAAAAGAAAATACAATTCTTTATCAAAAGAAAATATATTATATTTTTATGATGTACAGAAATCAATAAAGTTTAATAAGTCTTATGAAAAGAAAATGCAGTATATATTATTTTGTCAAAAGAAAATATATTATATTTTTATCATTTATATAAGTCAATAAAGTCTAATATATTTCATGAAAAGAACCTACATTGTACTTTTAGCAGATTTTCATGTATAAAATACAATATTTAATTTAGGAAAAGAAAACACAGTGTGACTTCTTTTCATAAAAGAAAATATAGTGTGACTTATTTTCATAAAAGAAAATACAATATGTTTTATTTTGTCAAAAGAAAATACATTGTATTTTTAGTAGATTTTTATATATAAAATATAAAATATTATTTAAAAAAAGAAAATACAGTATATTTATTGAATTTTATGAATAGAAAATATAGTGTATTTTTATGAAAAAAATACAGTGTATTTTATTTTGTCAAAAGAAAATATATTGTATTTTTAGTTGATTTTCATGTATAAAATATAATATTTATTTAAAAAAATGCATTGTATTTATTAAATTTTATGAATAGAAAATACAATATTTTTTCTTTTATGAAAAGAATATACAATGTATTTTGTTTGTCAAATGAAAATATATTATATTTTTGTGATGTACAGAAGTCAATAAAATCTAATACGCTTTATGAAAAGAAAATATAGTATATTTTATTTTATGAAAAGAAAATATATTGTATTTTTAGTAGATTTTGATGTATAAAATATCGAATATTATTTTAAAAAAATACAATGTATTTATTTGATTTTATGAATAAAAAATAGTGTATTTTCTTTTATGTAAAAAAATATAACGTATTTTATTTTGAAAAAAGAAAATATATTGTATTTTTATGATGTACAGAAGTCAATAAAATCTAATTCATTTTATTAAAAGCATAAAATTTGGTTTTATGATATGATAGTTAAAATAAAATAAAATTCCATGTTGAAATGTAACTAATTTCAATCATTGTATTATAGGATGTCCTGGAAAAGAAGGAAATGTCTAGTTCATTCATAAAATATGGGTGATGAGACATTTGATTGTATTGTTGAAGCTGTAATGATGGAACTTAATGAGCAATAAGAAATAAATGTTAGTAAAATTATATATATATATATATATATTATTTTACTTGTATATTAATTAAAATACAATATTTTTTAATTTGTTACAAGATTTGGATGACAAAAATAAACAAATTGTCTTAGTACAAATTGTATTGATTATTCATCTAAAGAAGTACAAAAACAAAAAAGATGAAAAACATGAAAATCATATTTCTGACACAGATAAATATATGCATGTTAAGAAAGATGTTGTTGATAATGAAGGAAAGAAAAAAGATCAAGATGTTGAAAAACAAGTAAGTTTTTTTTATATTTTTTTATAAAATTGAATTCATTGTATTACAGTCTATTCAATTTTAACTTTTTTGTTTTTCTATAGGCTAAACTGGAAGAGAGACAAACATCGAGTTCTTTTTTGATGAATTTGAGTGATAAGACAATTAATAATATTATTCAAGCTATAGATGGAAAATAATAAGGGAAAAGAAGTAAAAGTTAGTAAAATTAATCATATATATATATATTAATTATCATAACTGTATATTAAATGAATCAAAATATTTTTTATATTGTTATAGGATTTAAATTACCAGTGTGAAAAAGTTGTACTTATAGCAAAGCCTTTTGATTCCTTTAGTCTAAACAATCAACGATTATGAAATCTCATTTTGTAAACAAGTTTGGGTTATAGAGTGCTCCAGAAAACAAAGATATTAATAATCCATTTTACATTAGTGTTGAAAAGAGTATTGAGCATGCAAAGTTAATCGAATATCTTAACTGGGTTGATGTGGGTTTGCTTAAGAAGAATACCTAGTAATTGATTAAGAATTTTCATGCTTTTATTTAAAGTTTTTCTTTTTTTTTTTGCAGTTATAATTTTTGTTTGTTTGTTTAGTGTTAGGGACAAAGAGAAAGTTTATAAGAAAAAGTATTCAACTTTAGATAATGATTTTCATTTTGGTATTGTAATTATAAAGGAGAAGAGATGGTGGTATGATTTATCATACCTTAGAAGAGAGCTTAGTAATTTGGTATGTATATGTCTATATTTATATACTTTTTGTTTTGTCATTTTATATATTGATTATATTTTGTTTAGTTTATTTTCAACACTTAGATGTGTTCTTTTACTATATGTGGAAGAGGAAAAAAGTTTGTCACAATGTTCAGTGTTCATTTACCACATATGATAGCCTTTTTAACCAAACTATACAATAGGAATACAGAATGTACAATATGCTGGCAGATTTTATTCTTGGGATCAAGACTTTCATGATTTATAATACATTATGGCTAGAGGTAGACCATGTATTTTTTTCAATAATTGTAGCTAAGTGCCATTGGATTTTGGAAAGGCTATCAGTGAAGGAGAGAAAATTTTTTATGCATGATTCATTGCGCTTGGTACGGAGGAAAGCGGATACTGAGTGGACAGTAAATGCATATGGTGTTTTAATACCATTGTTTTTTATTGTTTGGGCTTTTATGATGGAATAAGTGATGCACAACCTAATGATAATAGAAAAAGAAATCATTCGATTGAGGTTGTGTATTTTCAGAACCTTCCAACTCAAATAAGGGGGTGTGTTTTAAATATATATTTTTTTCATACATTATGTTAATTTTTTTCATCAAATATAGTGTTTTTATATTTTACATTTTTTTCATTTCTCTTTATTTTTTATTTTTTTAGTGATTGTGGAGTTTTTGTAGTAGTGTTTTGCGAATATTTTGTCAAAGGGAAAAAATGCTTTTAATTTTTGATGTAAAAAAATATATGGATAGATTAGATTTTTTGTTGCATTTAAATAGAATAGGTAAGAGAAAAGGAACCATTGAAATTGATACAAACAAGAATCAAAAGAAGATAGAAGATCAAAAGAAAGTGAAAAGAAGAAGATTGAATAAGAAAATTGTAATGGATAAAATAGAACTAGATTAGTTTTTTCAAATTTTTGTTTATAAAACTATTTTGTAATTAACTTTTGTGTGTGTGTGTGTATTCATATTTTATGCTTGGAATTTTTAATAAAAATGTACCAATGTATTCAATTTTTATAGAGTTTGTTTCATTCAATTATTTAAAAGCTCAAACACTATATAAAATAGAATGTATTATATATAATACTGTTTAGTTTTATGAAAATAAAAAATAGTGTATTCATTGCATTTTATGAATAAAAAATACAGTGTGTTTTCTTTTATGATAAAAATAGTATATTTTATTTTGTAAAAAGAAAATACAATGTGTTTTTATCATATACAAAAGTTAATAAAGTCTAGTACCTTTTATGAAAAGAAAAAATAGTATATTTTATTTTTTCAAAAGAAAATACATTGTATCTTTAGTAGGTTTTCATGGATAAAATACAATATTTATTTTTAAGAAAAGAAAGTAAGGTATATTTTCTTTTATTAAAAGAAAATATAGTATATTTTCTTTTATGAAAAAATATAATGTATTTTATTTTATCAAAAAGAAATACATTGTATTTTTTTTATCATATATAGAAGTCAATAAAGTCTAATATATTTTATGAAAATAAAATACATAGTATTTTTAGTAGATTTTCATATATAAAATACATTATTTATTTTAAGAAAAGAAAATACATTGTATTTTGTTGGATCAAAAGGAAATACATTATATTTTTAATAGGTTTTTATGTATAAAATAGTGTTTATTGATTGAAAAAAATACATTTTATTTTCTTTTCTGAAAAAGAAAATACACTTTATTTTTATCATATATAAAAGTCAATAAAGTCTAATATATTTTATGAAAAGAACCTACATTGTATTTTTAATAGATTTTTATGTATAACCAATTGTGGTTGGTGTGAGTGGTAAGGCACTCTCATCCCTTAAGTGAGGTCAGGGGTTCGATCCCCCTCACGTACGGAGCAACACATTGGCCAGCACACTACCCCTTAATTGGGCCGACACGGTGCGAACGAGGATTAGTCTGGGTGTGGTACGGGCTTAAAGGTGCCTTCCACAGTTGGAGCCCATCCAGGATACCCCGTGCATTTCGCAAAAAAAAAAAATAGATTTTTATGTATAAAATACAGTGTTTACATTAAAAAAAGAAAATATATTTTATTTATTGGGGTGTATTTTCATTTTATAAAAGAAAATACAATGTATTTTATTTTATCAAAATAAAATATATTGTATTTTATTTTGTCAAAAGAAAATAGATTGTATTTTTAGTAGATTTTCATATATAAAATATAAAATATTATTTTAAAAAAATACAGTGTATTTATTGCATTTTATGAATATAAAATACAATGTATTTTCTGTAATGAACAAATGCAATGTATTTTATTTTGTTAAAAGAAAATACATTGTATTTTTTTATTGTACCAAGTTAATAAAGTCTAATATATTTTATTAAAAGAAAATACAGTGTACTTTTATTTTGTCAAAAGAAAATATATTATATTTTTAGCAGATTTTTATGTATAAAATATAATATTTATTTTAAGAAAAAAATACAGTGCATTTATTGGATTCTATGAATAGAAAATACAATATTTTATTTTATGAAAAGAAAATATAGTGTATTTATTGAATTTTATGAATAGAAATACAATGTATTTTCTTTTATAAAATGAAAATATAGTATATTTTGTTTTGTCAAAAGAAAATACTTTCTATTTTTATCATGTATAAAAGTCAATGAATTCTAATACATTTCTGTAAAAATATTCTTTATTGAGTTTTGTCAAAAGAAAATTCTAAATATTTATTTTATTTCTAAGGAATATCTCTACATGTTTTTCTGTTGTGGCCATATTTCCCACATTTATCACATTTTATTATTTTTCTAGTTTCCTAAATTACTTTGACTCTTCTCTTTTTTGGTCTGCTAGATCTCACTCTTCTACTTGGAGCTAATATAACTTCTACCTGAACACTTGTAGGTATCTTCCATGTAGATTGATCTGGTATTGGATTAACAATTTCTTCATATGTTGCTATCATTGTATATTTTGTTTAGTATGGTGAGCAATATGCATAAGGATTTAAGTTTTTGTCTCTTATCATTATTAATGCATGAGGACAAGGCATTTCATCAACTTAGAATTTATTGTATGTACATGTTCTTTCTGTGATATTCACAACATATGTGTTTTGAAAATGATAAACAGTAAATTAAACATCACTGGATGGCTTATCTTGCATAAGTGTATAATGTATTTAGTAAAAGAAAATACAATGTACCAAGATTTATGAAAACAAAATACAGTATTTTTATTTTTATGAAAAGAAAATACAATGTGTTTAGTTTTGTCAAAAGAAAATATATTATATTTATCTCATATACAGAAGTAAATAAAGTCTAATATGTTTTACTAAAAATTGACACATTCTATTTAGTTATGTACAAAAATCAATTTAATTTATTTTTAGTTTTTATAAAATGTAATACATTTTATTGAGTTTAATTAAAATAAAATATAATGTACTAAGTTTTATGAAAACAATGTTTAAGTGCATTTATTTTTATGAAAAAATTATAGAGTATTTATTAAAGTATATTTCTTTTATGAAAATAAAATACAGTATATTTTATTTTGTAAAAAGAAAATATATTATATTTTTAGTAGATTTTCATGTATAAAATATAAAATATTATTTTAAAAAAATACAGTATATTTATTAGATTTTATGAATATAAAATATAATGTATTTTCTTTTTATGAAAAGAAAATACAGTATATTTTTTATCAAAAGAAAATAAATTATATTTTTATGATGTATAGAAGTTAATAAAGCCTAATATATTTTAAAAAAGAAAATACAGTGTATTTTATTTTGTCAAAAGAAAATACATTATATTTTTAGTAGATTTTCATGTATAAAATACAATATTTATTTTAAGAAAAAAAATATAGTGGATTTATTGGATTTGATGAATAGAAAATATAACATATTTTCTTTTATGAAAAGAACATATAGTGTATTTTATTTTGTCAAAAGAAAATACATTGTATTTTTTGATGTAAATAAGTGAATAAAGTATAATACATTTTATGAAAAGAAAATAGAGTGTTTTATTTTATCAAAATAAAATACATTATATTTTTAGTACATTTTAATATATAAAATAGAGAATATTATTTTAAAAAAGAATAAAGTCTAATACATTTTAAGAAAAGAAAATACAGGTTTTCATGTATAAAATATAGGATATTATTTTTATGATGTACATAAGTTAATAAAATCTAATACGTTTTAAGAAAAGAAAATATAATATATTTATTGAATTTTATTAATAGAAAAATAGTGTATTTTCTTTTATGAAAAGAAAATATAGTGTATTTTATTTTGTTAAAAGAAAATACATTATATTTTTATGATGTACAGAAGTTAATAAAGTTTTATACATTTTATGAAAAGAAAATACAATATATATTGTTTTGTTAAAAGAAAATACATTGTACTTTTAATAGGTTTTCATGTATAAAATATAATGTATTTAGTTTTATCAAAAGAAAATACACTGTATTTATCTCATGTACAGAAGTTAATAAGGTCCAATACGTTTTAGTAAAAATTGACACATTGTATTTCAGCGTATCTATTTTACATACAAAGAACAATACGGTGTACTTAGTTTTTACTTATCTATAAAAATAAATAAATACAGTAGTTTTACATTTTTTTGAAATAAAATATATTAATTATAGTGTATAAGTTAAAAAGAATTTAATACAAAATAAAAAGGTGTATACATTTAAGTATAAACACATACCTTCGTATTTAGTGAAGGAATGTAAATTCTGTGCAAATTGTCTTCGTGGTCTTTGAGTAGGGTTATGAAAGTTACTGATGCAAGGTCTCTATTAATATAACTCCATTTGTGGATTAAAGAATGTATATACTCAAGTAGTGGCACGATTGGTGAATCTCTTGCTGATTTTTTTGCTGAATTCATAGAATCAGCAATATTTGATGTCATGGTTGAAATTCAATTGCTCATACAATATAATCTTGACCATTTTTCATACCCAATATCTTGCAGGTATAGCCTAATATGTGCATCAACTTTGTCCAGCTCTTTCATGTTATGTTGAAAATCATTCTTTGTATATGATGTAGTTGCTGCAAATAACAATCCTTAATTTTTTTTGTATTTTTTGGATCTTGTTTTAACGTTGTTCAACAGATGGTAAACACATATGCAATGTATAACTTTCCGATATAGCTTCTTCATAGCATTATTTATACTCTTATATCTGTCTAATATGATGCATATTTTAGGTCTTAATCCATAACTCTATCTGAATTTTACAAAAAACCATATCCAAGATGCATAATTTTCTAATTCAACTATGGAATATGCTAACGAAAATATTTTACCAGCTGCATTTTGTGTTAATGCTATGATCATTGTTCCCCTATATATTACTTTGAAAAGGTACCATCAACAACTACAAATGGTTTACAATGTTCCCAACATTTAACAGATGCTCCTAGGGCTATGAAAACATAATAGAATGAGTTATCTTCTTAGGTTAACAAATCCACGATAGATCCACTGTTTTTTGTTTTTAACATGTATAAGTATTTAGGCAAAAGTGAATAGGAATCAGTTGGTTTACCTCTTATATTTTTCAAAGCCCTTTTCTCGGACCTCTAAACCTTTAGGTATTTTATATTGATTCCATAATCATTTTTCATGTCATGTATGATGTTTGCTGGAGTATATGTAGTCTTCACATTCATATATTTGTTTTTAATAATATCACCCATCAAGGTTGATGTGGCTTGCCTCTTGTTACTTATTCTAACTTCAACATTGCAATTGTGCTCAGATATGAATTTTCTGATTTTAAACATTTATGTGTCCCCTTTCTTTGATGCTTTTAACTTTCAGCAGCAACTATCATTTACACAGCAAATAAAGTATCTTTTAGAACACAATATCTGAACCTTAAATTGGAAATCATGCTTTAATGCAAAAAAGCTAATTGATTTTCTGATATTGTCTTTATCTTTATAAATCTGTCCTACTTCATTTTCATCTTGCATATCATTATTTATGATTCCATAATTGGGGTCTTTATATTGTCCTTGAATATTTTCATTGTTAGTAATTAATTTATGAACTGTATTTTTGCTAAAATTGCTCACATATTCCATCAAGCTTGTGCTAGTATCATTAAAATGTAAATCTTCATCAATCAAGGCACTAGATGCTGCTTGTTCACTTGCAATTACTGCAACTTCAGTTGGTATTGTGTTTGAGAAATCACCTAATGCAAAAATTGTTAGTGTAAGCCCTAGCCCCAATACATTGTAATAAAACACTTTAGTTAATAAATGAGGCATTTGTTTTATCTATTGTATTCCTGTGCATATCAATTGATAGAACTATCCAAGAATGTTGTTTCAGTTTAAGTTATCATGTGTGAGGCACATGGTTGTAAGACCTTGAAACAAATGAGACTTCATTCTAAATATCCCTAGTCAGTCATTGTTATGGGAATAACAAATGAATTAAGACTAGTATGCTATCTCTGATAAGTTGAGTTCTGTCTTACGGATCATAAGGATAGGAGTGTCAATCAGATATCATAGATACATGTTTACAACATGGTATCTGGATTCGATCCACTCATGAGAACACTACATGGTACAAGTCATAAGTGTTTCTCATATGCAAGTTTTGTATCGGAGTTCTTAGACCTAAAATCTCTATGAAACTCTTTATAAATTACTGTGTGCTTTGACATACACCTAATGTGCTCGTAACAGAGTGACATGTACGAGTATGCTTGGGTATGCATTGATTCATGTTAGAGAGCATGAGAGAAGTGAAGGGATTACCCCTCTCTATAAGAGAGAAAATATCATCGGCCACTTGATCAGTGAACTGAGAAGTGTATGGCCATACCGAGATGAAATAATGAGTAATCATTATTTATCTGAGAGTTCAGTGTCACTGGAATATCAAGAAAGGAATTAATATATATAAGGATGACTAGTTCCATGCCTTATATTAATTATGATATTTATGGGTAAGGGACTATGTAAAATTGCATTAGGTCACTAAATGCCATATGCATTTTCATTTAATTTGGAATGCTATAATATCTTGCTAGAGAATATATATAGCATTTGAATTAATTTATTAATTCATTGCCAACATTAAATGGACCTATAGGATCGCACACAAAGCATTGGGCTTAAAATATTTAAATAAAGTATTGAGCATTAATTTGAGCTTTTAATTAAAGTCAAATTAATGTATGTAATGGGCATTATAATTGCTAAATGGACCTTGGTCCATGAGAGAGAAAAATTCAGCCCATAAGGTTTAATTTCAATTAATTAATTATCTTGTATTAATTTAATTAATTGAGTATTAAAGCCTAAAGGAATTTAATCAAATTAAATCTCTTGAATATAGGATGGTGTGGCCGAAATTCCAAGATAAAAATTCAAGGGAATTTCGGCACATGTGTAATTCTTTAATTAAGTGATTTATTAGATTTATTTGTCTTGTGTTTTATTTCAAATTTGAATTTTAAATTCAAAGGAGTTTAAATCAATATATATTACTTATTTTTAGGAAGTGATTGAGGTTGAATTAATTATCTTAAGGTAGTAAATTTCAGATCAAACACTTGCCTAAAGATAATGATATATATTAGTAAAGAAATAAAACCTTAGATAGACTAAGTGTGGTGTGAATCATTTTTCTCTCTCACTTAATTCTTTTGGTCGAAATTCACAAGGAGAAAGGATTGTTCCTCGTTTCTCTTGTGTTCTTGGGCATTAATAGCATCTTAAAGAAGTACAAGATCAAGTCTTGTAGCTTCAATCCTTTGCCATTACACAATACTTTAAAAGAGAGCTAGCAATCTCGAATTTTAAGCCGTCTTTGCAAATGTGTGTGTAAGCATAGAGAGGAGTGGCGTAAAGGCTGTTCCTTGGCATTGGTGATCAAGATATAAGGCGGACAAATTCATCTTAGTTGCTGGTCATTACCAAATTCAAGATTTAAAAGGCATCTAAAGTTTTAAGTTTTAAAAACCCTAAAATTGCATGTTTCGATTCTTGTCATGGAATTGTTTGGCATGTATGATCGTTTTTATCATTTTTTCGCTGCTCGATTACCATGAACATATCATGTCATATTCCATCAGTGGTATCAGAGCCTTATCATGCTTATTTTAGTGCTTTAGATGCATGAAATATTTAATCAAAAATCGTTATTTTAAATACATGCAATGCAGAAATTTTCTGTTTTGAGTTTTTTGTATTGTTTTGATGTAAAAACGATTTTAAATGATTAGATGGGTATTATAATTAATATGACATGTTAATATACTGTCCTAAGATGTTCTAGAAGCTGTTAATGGTCGGATTTAATTGATAATACCTGATGGTACATGTTAATATTAAAACTAGGTGCTATTTGGCATGTTAATTGTTAGTTTAACAACTAGTTTTAAATATTAAATGTAAAAACGATTTTGGCATGTTTGTAAGTGATTTTTAAAGATTAAATATCAGGTATGGACATATTTTAAATTTGATTTTAATTCTGGTCCATGATAATTTAATTGATTAATTTTAAAATTACTTAAAACTATGACTAATTTGTGTTTGTTACATGTTTAATCAACATTGTTTGTTTTGTTTTGATTAAAATGGTAAAAAAAAATTTAGATCAGATTGGTACAGAATATTAAATCAATATTTATGACCTTATTTAAATTATTAAATGACTCATAAAATTGATCTAAGTATTTTTGTGGCATCACATAAGCATTAAACAACTAGTTTTGTTATTTGTTTGTTTTTATATGCATGCCATGCATCATATATATGTTCTTCATGATTTTGTGTTTTAATTCATGTTGGTACATATTATATATATTTTTAATGTTTATGGGCTGAATGACATAAAATTAAAAATGGCAAAATTGGAAATTATACTAGAGTTGATTTATAGCACAAATCTAACTAGTTTGTGTTTTGGGCTTTTAAGAGAACTTATTCAATAAGAGGATTTAGTCCATTGGGCTTTGGTCTAGGCCCATCACGGGGTCATCTCTTAAAGGTTCAAGTACACAATTTTCATTAATGGGCTTGGCTAAATTAATTAAAATTGGACTTTGTTTGATCCATAAATGTTATGTATATTTATTTGCTTGTTTGGTGTGATGAATGGATATGCATGGTACATTCATGGACCTTGGGTTTTTGTAATTAAATATGGCCTGCGAGCCATTATGTATTATTGTAAAAGTTTCATTTATTTCTTAGAATAGAATTTACTTGAAGACTTTGTAAATCAAGACGAAGCCCACCGGAGTGGAGAAGCCCAACTCGAAGATTCTTATGTAATAGTATAGAATCTTAGTTGTAGGTTTTTGGGCCCATGTTTGTCATGCTTTACTTTATGCAATTATTTATAAATGCATGCTATGAATGGATGACAAAGCGTATGCCATGTAAGCCGTAATAAAATGAATCCCTAAAAATAGTAAGTCACAAAGTTGCCTTCCTAATTCGAAGCATGTTAAGGCATCGATCATCGGTCACGTAGACTAGGAGTCTTAGATACGCCCGATTATTTTTGTGAGGCATGGGTTGTGAATGTAGGTTGGACTTAACATGGAAAGGGATGCCCGGACCTAGGCAACTAATAAATGGGTTTGTGCTATAACATCTTAAGATGTTAGCCCGTTTGATCCAAGAGTCATGTACGAGACATGATTGGAGTTTTTCCTACCTAAGTAACTTAACTTGTTAGGTGTACAAGCTCAGCTTGACTAATAAATTGTTGTGAAAAGTGAATCTTGGCCCACATTAAAATCACTAACGCGAATTATTTAAAGGGATATTAATTCGGTTTGTGGGATTATAAATAAGATCTCATTTAATCTTGCTAAATTTTATTGTAGATTGAAAATGGCATCTTCAAACAACAATTTCTCATTGCGATCGATCCTTGAAAAGGACAAATTGAATGGCACCAATTTCATAGACTGGTCTCGAAACTTAAGAATAGTTCTTAATCAAGAGAAAAAGTCGTATGTTTTGGATGCACCCTTGCCTGAAGAACCTGGTAGGAACGCCTCTGCGATTCAAAAGGAAACTTTTGAGACCAAGTAGAGCGACTCCAATGATGTGACCTGTCTGATGCTGGCCACTATGGTGCCTGACTTGCAAAAGCAATTTATAGACCAAGAGGCTTATGCGATCATGGTGCACCTCAAGGAGATGTTCTAAGAGCAAGCTCGTCACGAGAGGTTCATGACAACAAAGGCATTAATTTCTTGTAAGATGGCTGCGGGTACTCCTGTTAGTACCCATGTACTCAAGATGAAAAGGTATCTTGATACTCTTGAGAAGCTTGAGGTACAAGTGCCAAAGGAATTGGCCACTGACTTGATCTTAGGATCATTGACTAATGATTATGATCCATTTGTAATGAATTATAACATGCATGCAATGAACAAGTCAGTCACCGAGCTTCATGGGATGCTTAAGAATGCTGAAGAGAACATTCGAAAGACCAATCCCGTACTGATGGTTTAAGGGGGCATTAAAAAGGGACCTGCTAAGGGAAAGGGAAAGGGAAAGGCAAAACCCAAGAATAACCTGGCTCGGTTCAAGTCAAATGAGAGTGCACCTCAGGCCCAATCCAAGCCCAAGGTACAAAAGCTCAAAGAGAGTGAGAGGACTTGCTTCCATTGCAACAAGATAGGGCATTGGAGGAAGAATTACTCTCTCTTCAAGGAAGAACAAAAGAAGAATGGAGCCAAGGTGTCCAGTTTTGGTATTTTTGTTGTTAAGATTAACCTTTCTATTTCAACCACTTGGGTATTGGATACCGGTTATGGTTCTCATATTTGTTCAAATGTGCAGGGGCTAAGAAATAGGCGTTTACTTGGGAAGAATAAAGTGGACCTCCGTGTGGGGAATGGAGCATGAGTTGCTGTCATGGAGATAGGCGACTATCAACTCACTTTACCTTTCGGACTTTGTTTAATTTTGAAAAATTGTTATTATGTGCCTGCAATGAGCAGAAATATTATTTCAGTTTCATGTTTGGATTTGGATGAATTTGATTTTGTTATTAAAAATGGCAATGCTCATATTCGTCGCCAAGGCATTTCTTATGGCAATGTCATGTTACAAAATGGCCTTTATATCCTTGATTTACAAAACAAAGAGTCCATATACAACATTAATACAAAGAGGGTTAAATCAAACGAATTGAACCCCACTTACTTCTGGCATTGTCATTTAGGACATGCAAACGAAAAATACATTTCAAGACTCCACAAAACTGGAGTGCTTGGGTCATTTGACTTAGAGTCTTATGATACATGCGAGCCATGTTTGCATGGAAAAATGACAAAGAGTCCTTTTAACAAGAAAGGTGAAAGGACTAATGGCTTATTGGAACTAATACATACCGATGTATGTGGACCATTAAGTACACAAGCTAGAGGTGGTTTTAGCTACTTCGTGACGTTCACAGATGACTTCAGTAGATATGGCTATGTCTATCTAATGAAGTACAAATCTGAAACTTTTGAAAAATTCAAAGAGTTTAAGAACGAAGTAGAAAAACAACTTGGCAAAAGTATAAAAGCCATTTGATCAGATTGAGTTGGCGAATACTTAAGCCAAGAGTTTGACAGTCATCTAAAGGAGTGTGATATTATTTCACAGCTCACTCCTCCTGGAACACCACAATGGAATGGTGTGTCCGAAAGGAGAAATCAAACTCTGTTGGACATGGTTCGATCTATGATGAGTCAAGCAAATCTTCCTATCTCTTTTTGGGGTTATGCATTAGAAACTACTGCATTTCTACTAAACCGTACTCCAACTAAAGCAGTTAAGAAGACACCATACGAGGTATGGACCGGGAAAGAATCCAATATGTCATTTCTCAGGATTTGGGGCTGTGAAGCACATGTTAAGAAATTAACATCTGACAAACTAGAGTCCAAATCCACTATCTGCTTGTTTGTGGGTTATCCCAAAGAAACAAAGGGATACTACTTTTACTCACAAGCCGAGAATAAAATATTTGTTGCTCGAAAGGCTGTTTTCTTGGAAAAGGAGTTCCTTCTCAAGAAAGACAGTGGGAGTAAAGTAGAACTTGGAGAAATTCAAGCGCCACAAACTCCTATAGAGGATGAGTTGAAAGTGGGATCAAGTTCACAACCAGTTGTGGAACAAGAACCCATTACATAAGTACCTAGAAGGTCCGGTAGGGCACGTCAGGAGATTGAGAGATATGGATTTCTAATCACTTACAGTGACACTATTGAGTTAGTAGATCGTGAGGATCCTACTACCTACCGAGAAGCTATTGAGAGCCTTGACTCGGAAAATTGGCTTGAAGCCATGAAATCTGAGATGCAATCAATGTACGATAACCAGGTTTAGACCTTGGTTGATCCACCAGATGGTGCTAAGGTAATTGAATGCAAGTGGCTATTCAAACTCAAAGCTGATAAGACCTACAAAGGTAGACTAGTAGCAAAAGGTTTTTGACAAACTCATGGTGTAGACTATGACGAGACCTTTTTACCTGTAGTCATGCTTAAGTCCATTAGGATCTTGCTTGCCATAGCTGCATATCATGATTATGAGATATGGCAAATGGATGTCAAAACTGCTTTCCTCAATGAAAATTTACTTGAGGATGTGTATATGACACAACCTGAGGGTTTTGTTAATCCCAAGCATCCTAAGAAGGTTTGCAAGCTTCAAAAATCTATTTATGAATTAAAGCAAGCATCCCGAAGTTGGAATCTTCATTTTGATGAGGTAGTGAAAGAATTTGACTTCATCAAGAACGAAGATGAGCCTTGTGTGTACAAGAAGGTTAGTGGGAGCATAGTAGTATTTCTGGTCCTATATGTGGACGACATCCTTCTCATTGGGAACGACATTCCAACATTGCAAAGGTTAAGCAATGGTTAGGGAAATGTTTCTCAATGAAAGACTTAGGTGAAGCCGAGACAATACTTGGTATTCGAATCTATAGAGATAGATCGAATCGGCTTTTGGGACTAAGTCAAGAAAAGTACATAGACAGAGTACTAAAGCATTTTAGTATGGGAGACTCAAAGAAAGGGTACATACCTTTGGTTTTGGGAGTTCCTTTGACTAAAGAACAATGCCCTAAAACCAAAGAGGAAAGGGATAACATAAGTAGAATCCCATATGCATTTGCTATTGGATCTATCATGTACGCTATGTTATGTACTAGGTTGGATGTTGTTCATGCACTGAGTATAACCAGTAGGTTTCAACAAGACCCTGGTGAGAAGCACTGGTCTACTGTAAAAGGGATTTTGAAGTACCTGCGAAGGACTAAGGATCACTTCTTAGTGTATGGTGGTCAAGAAGAGCTCATCATACAAGGTTATGCTGATGCTGCTTTTCAGACTAGCACCTAGGATTCTAGATCGTAATCTGGGTTTGTTTTTGTTTTGAATGGTGGTGCTGTTAGCTGAAAAAGCTAGAAGCAAGAGACCGTTGCTGACTCAACTACAGAGTCTGAGTATATTGCAGCGAGTGAGGCTGCAAAAGAGGCTGTTTGGATTAAAAATTTTATTTTTCGATTAGGAGTGGTCCCAAGCATCCTAAATCCATTAGAAATTTTCTGTGACAACAATGGGGCCATTGCACAGGCCAAGGAGCCCCGATCACACCATAAATCCTAACACATACTCAGGAGGTACCACCTGATCAGAGAAATCATTAATCGTGGGGACGTTAAGGTTAGCAAGATAGCAAGTGAAGATAATGTAGAAGATCCTTTGACGAAACAGTTGCGTCCAAATCTGCACGAAGCTCATTTGAGAGCATTCGGTCTTAGGGCTATGCCTAATTGGGACTAGTGCTAGTGGGAGATTGTTAGTGTAAGCCCTAGCCCCAATACATTGTAATAAAACACTTTAGTTAATAAATGAGGCATTTGTTTTATCTATTGTATTCCTGTGCATATCAATTGATAGAACTATCCAAGAATGTTGTTTCAGTTTAAGTTATCATGTATGAGGCACATGGTTGTAAGACCTTGAAACAAATGAGACTTCATTCTAAATATCCCTAGTCAGTCATTGTTATGGGAATAACAAATGAATTAAGACTAGTATGCTATCTCTGAGGACAAGAGTGTCAATCAGAGATCATAGATACATGTTTACAACATGGTATCTGGATTCGATCCACTCATGAGAACACTACATGGTACAAGTCATAAGTGTTTCTCATATGCAAGTTTTGTATTGGAGTTCTTAGACCTAAAATCTCTATGAAACTCTTTATGAATTACTGTGTGCTTTGACATACACCTAACTTGCTCGTAACAGTGACAAGTACGGGTATGCTTGGGTATGCATTGATTCATGTTAGAGAGCATGAGAGAAGTAAAGGGATTACCCCTCTCTATATGAGAGAAAATATCATCGGCCACTTGATCAGTGAACTGAGAAGTGTATGGCCATACCGAGATGAAATAATGAGTAATCATTATTTATCTGAGAGTTCAGTGTCACTGGAATATCAAGAAAGCAATTAATATATATAAGGATGACTAGTTCCATACCTTATATTAATTATGATATTTATGGGTAAGGGACTATGCAAAATTGCATTAGGTCACTAAATGCCATATGCATTTTCATTTAATTTGGAATGCTATAATATCTTGCTAGAAAATATATATAGCCTTTGAATTAATTTATTAATTCATTGCCAACATTAAATGGACCTATAGGATCACACACAAAGCATTGGGCTTAAAATATTTAAATAAAATATTGAGCATTAATTTGAGCTTTTAATTAAAGTCAAATTAATGTATGTAATGGGCATTATAATTGCTAAATGGACCTTGGTCCATGAGAGAGAAAAATTCAGCCCACAAGGTTTAATTTCAATTAATTAATTATCTTGTATTAATTTAATTAATTGAGTATTAAAGCCTAAAGGAATTTAATCAAATTAAATCACTTGAATATAGGATGGTGTGACCGAAATTCCAAGATAAAAATTCAAGGGAATTTCGGCACATGTGTAGTTCTTTAATTAAGTGATTTATTAGATTTAAATGTCTTGTGTTTTATTTCTAATTTGAATTTTAAATTCAAAGGAGTTTAAATCAATATATATTACTTATTTTTAGGAAGTGATTGAGGTTGAATTAATTATCTTAAGGTAGTAAATTTCAGATCAAACACTTGCCAAAAGATAATGATATATATTAGTAAAGAAATAAAACCCTAGATAGACTAAGTGTGGCGTGAATCATTTTTCTCTCTCACTTAATTCTTTTGGCCGAAATTCACAAGGAGAAAGGATTGTTCCTTGTTTCTCTTGTGTTCTTGGGCATTAATAGCATCTAAAAGAAGTACAAGATCAAGTCTTGTAGCTTCAATCTTTTGCCATTATACAATACTTTAAAAGAGAGCTAGCAATCTCAAATTTTAAGCCGTCTTTGCAAGTGTGTGTGTAAGCATAAAAGAGGAGTGGCGTAAAGGCTGTTCCTTGGCATTGGTGATCAAGATCTAAGGCAAAAAAATTCATCTTAGTTGCTGGTCATCACCAAATTCAAGATTTAAAAGACATTTAAAGTTGTAAGTTTTAAAAACCCTAAAATTGCATGTTTCGATTCTTGTCATGGAATTGTTTGGCATGTATAATCGTTTTTATCATTTTTTCGCTGCTTGATTACCATGACATATCATGTCATATTCCATAAAAAATAAATAAAAGTTCAATTAAAAAAGATAATACACTGTATTTAGATATTAAATAAACTATTTTAAGAATGCAAATGAAAAATTAGACTTCATTAACTTCTATACATGATAAAAATACACTATATTTTCTTTTGACTAAATAAAATACGCTGTATTTTCTTTTCATAAAAGAAAATACACTATATTTTCTATTCATAAAACATAATGAATACACTATATTTTTTCATAAAATAAATATTGTATTCTATAAATGAAAAACTAATAAAAATATAATGTATTTTCTTTTGACAAAACAAGATACACTGTATTTTCTTTTCATAAAATAAATATTGTATTTTATGTATGAAAACCTATTAAAAATATAATGTATTTTCTTTTGACAAAATAATATACATTGTATTTTCTTTTCATAAAAAATATTAGACTTTATTCACTTCTAGACATGATAAAAATACAATATATTTTATTTTAAAAAAATAAAATACACTGTATTTTCTATCCATAAAATCTAATATATACACTGTATTTTCTTTTTTGAAAATAAACACTATATTTTATACCTGAAAATCTATTAAAAATAAAATGTATTTTTTTGATAAAATAAAATACATTGTATTTGCTTTCAATAAAATAAAAGTATTTGTTTGATATATTTACCTAGGATAGTATTTTGTAGAACTATGATGCACAGAGGATAAATTGTAAAATCTGGTTCTTTTTTTTTAGTTTCATGTAAAAGAGAAGGAACATGTCATCATCAACTATTAGTGGTGGATATCATGCTTTTAGCTTGTACTTTATATCAAGGATTTCATCTTCTATATTTATATTCATTTGTTGTGATATAACTTCCGATAATTGTTCATGTTTGGAAGTCAGTGGAAGTAAAATGCCTTTCACTTCAAAATTCTCATATTCTTGATTCACATTCCAGTGCCCTCTATGCTGAATAAATATTGGTATCATGTTGATATTGCCACTATGTTAGGATTATTTGTATATGAATGTAAAAAAAATTAGAAAATACTTTTATTTGTAATATATATATATATAATGCAATGTATAAAATTTATTATTTTTTTGACATTTTGTAAAATGTATTTTCTTTCCATAAAAGAACTAAATAAAGACTGTATATTATACATCAAAATCTACTAAAAATATATTGTATTTTATTTTCATAAAAGAATACTTAACATAATAACTTTGATACAATGCATTACATACAGTACACATTTTTACTAAAATGTATTAGAATTTATTGACTTATGTACTCATAAAAATACAATGTATTTTCTTTTAAAAAATAAAATATACTGTATTTTTTATTCATAAAACGTATTAGACTTCATTGACTTTTATACATCATAAAAATATAATGTATTTTTTTGATAAAATAAAATATATTATATTTTTTATAAAAAAATACACTGTATTTTCTTTTCATAAAAAATATATTGTATTTTCTATTCATAAAATATAATAAATATACTGTATTTTTTTTATAAAATAAATACTGTATTTTATACAAAAAATCTATTAAAAATACAATGTATTTTCCTTTGACAAAATAACATACACTGCATTTTCTTTTCATAAAACTTATTAGATTTCATTGACTTCTATACATCATAAAAATACAATATATTTTCTTTTGAAAAAACAAAATACACCATATTTTTTTCATAAAATAAACTCTGTATTATATACATGAAAGCCTACTAAAAATATAATATATTCTCTTTACAAAAGAAAATATATTGTATTTTCTTTTCATAAAATATATTAGAGTTTTATTGACTTCTATACATGATAAAAATATAATATATTTTATTTTGAAAAAATAAATACATTGTATTTTCTATTCATAAAATTCAATACATACACTATATTTTTTCTTAAAAATAAATGCTCTATTTTATGCATGAAAACCTACTAAAAATAAAATATTTTTTCTTTTGACAAAATAATATATACAGTATTTTATTTTTATAAAACGTATTAGACTTTGTTGATTTCTGTACATGATAAATATACAATGTATTTTCTTTTGATAAAATAAAATATACTGTATTTTCTTTTCATAAAATAAAAATACTGTATTTTATATTCATAAAATCTAATAACTAAACTATTTTTTTCATAAAATAAATAATACATTTTATACATGAAAACTTACTAAAAATACAATGTATTTTTTATAAAATAAAATATATTATATTTTCTTCTCATAAAAGAAAACACATTGTATTTTCTATTTTTAAAATCTAATAAATAAAATGTGTTTTTGCTTTACAATGCATTATATTAAATTTTGAACCTGATAGACCATAATCATGTTTTGATCAAACTACAAACAGTGTATAGAGGCTTTGAATCATAATAATACTGTTTAATTTTTTTTAACATGAACTTATTGAAGTTTCATCCAAATTAATCTCATTATTTTCAATTTTCAAAACAACTAACAAACAATTTATTTTTAGCTTATCAACTATTATGACTTTGAAATCTAAGAAATTAAAGAAAAAAAGTTAATTAAAAATATAGTTAAAAAGATATCGCGGACATAATACTATAATAGACATAATACACAACACATATACTCGAGCAGACATAATACGTGAAATGAAAAATTATCTTTTAGAAATTTAAGTAAATTAAAAGGAAGCAGCAACGATTTTCAGTTTTGTAATACAGAAAATATATAAAAACAGGTTGCATAATATCGTTAATTCAATTTGACAAATAATTTTGCTATTAGTGGGGTTTATATGTTGAGACAAGTATAGCCTATGAATAATTTTATGCTCAATCCTTTCCATGTGTTTGAAAATTGTTATTTTGAATCAAATAACTTATTTAATCATAAAATGTTCCCGTGCAAAAGCATATTGGAGAAAGATTCGGTCCATAAGATTGATAATATACAATGTATTTTCTTTTGAAAAAATAAAATACACTATATTTTTTCATAAAAGAAAATATACTGTATTTTCTATTCATAAAATTCAATATATACACTGTATTTTCTTTTCTTAAAATAAACATTGTATTTATATACATCAAAACCTACTAAAAATATAATGTATATTCTTTTGATAAAATAATATACATTGTATTTTCTTTTCATAAAACGTATTAGATTTTGTTGACTTTTGTACATTATAGATATACAATGTATTTTCTTTTGACAAAATAAAATACACTATATTTTCTATTCATAAAATTCAATAAATATATTGTATTTTCTTTTCATAAAATAATTAATATATTTTATATATGAAAACTTACTAAAAAATATAATGTGTTTTCTTTTGATTAAACAAAATATACTGTATTTTTTCTCATAAAAGAAAATACAATTATTCATAAAACCTAATAAATAAAATGTGTTTTTAATTTACAATGCATTATATTAATTTTTGAACCTAATAGACCATAATCATGTTTTGATCAAACTAAAATCAGTGTATAGAGGTTTTGACTCATAACAATACTGTTTAATTTTGTTTTCAACTTGAACTTAGTGAAGTTTCATCTAAATTAATTTCACTATTTTTAATTTTTAGAACAACTAACACAAGATTTATTTTTAGTTTATTAACTATTATGACTTTGAAATCTAAGAAATTAAAGAAAAAAGAGTTAATTAAAAATATAGTTTAAAAAGATATCGCATACATAATACACTATATATATACTCGATGAGACATAATACATGATCTGATATATTATTTTATCTTTAAATTTGATTCATTTATAATTCGATCTATTTTTATTCTACCTATATTTGTGTGATGTGACCCATCTGTCACTGCTATTACTGAGTAAAGTAAAATATGTATGTAACACACCCATGCTGCCATTAGACCTATTCACCTTCAGGCTTGGATGGAGTTCAGCCAAGTTTAATCAGGCTTGACATTTTTTTTGCAATTGGCCAAGCTTGACACAAGCCCACACAAGTAAAATATGGGCCTAGCATGAGCTTGGCTTGGGCCGAGCTAGCCTGCTAATAATGTTTAAAGACAAAATTATTTTTAATATATTAATTGTTATATATTATATTATGTAAAGTTATAAAAATATACTATAAAAGATATAATATGCTAATAAATGTATAAATTTTAGGGTTAATTACAAATTTATATTTGAATTAAAAGGTATTTTTTAATGTCAAATCCAATAAATGAACTATTACAATGTTAGACCCCGATTTCGATTCCGCTTTTAATTAAAGACTCCGTCTATAATTTCATTAAATGCTAACAGAACTTGCTGACTCAGTTAATCTGTGGGCCCCCTTTGCCAAATAAGTTGCCATGTCATCCTTCTTCTTATTCTTTTCTATTTATTTCTTATATAAAGATCCCCTTTATTTCCAAATCAAACACCCCATTTCTTTCGCCATATCACCCTTCTTCTTTTTTCCCCATTTTTGTAGAGAGCCCTATTGGGTTTTGATAGAAAAAATAATTAAAAATAAAATTACAACTAAAAAATAGAAACCCATCAGGATCCATGCCATTTAATTGATTCAATAATGAGGATGTAACGATTACCAACCTTTTAAAGTGTAGACAAATCAAATTTATAGGTGCAACCTCACACAAAATGACACTCTCTACTAGTATCCACATGCGAATATGATGAACAGAATCGTCAGAGGTGCTAGCTCCCTTTCTTAACAGCTAAGTTTTTATCTTCGATTGTTTCATAAAGTTAAGGAAAAAAATGAATTGTTTTCTCTCCTCTAAAATGACATCTGCCACTTTTAATATATGTTTCATTAGGGTTTAAATCATGATATATATAGGTGACCTAACCCTAATTTAGAGGGAGAGAAAATTTTGGGTCTACATTTCTTATTAAAATAAGAATTAGAACATTAACCCTTAGTCTAAATTTTAATATTTTATATTTATTTTGAATTTTAATTTGTCACAAAATAAAATTCGAAACGTCAATAGGTTCATATTAAATTAGCAGTGAGCCCCAATCCTATGACGAACCTATAAGTTATAAGCGGTATCTAGCAAGATATTATAACTACCTAAATAATATGAATATCGATAATTCAATTTTAACCTAATAGAACATGTTATAATCATTCGTCACATGATATCTTGTTTGAACATAAGTCTTGGTTCATGTCAAACTTATATAGTCCAAACATATAATTTTTTGATCACTAAGTAGACTAATAATATTTTAATATCAAAAATTTCTATCTGACATGCATTATATGTTGTAGAGCATGTACAGTAGCTGTAGGACAATTTTCATAGTCATTGTAATAGAATAGGATAGAGAAACTTAGTAGTGTATAAAAGTTAAATGTGCTTGACCTAGGATAGTGGAAGGATGGGTGACCTCCTGTGAAGTTATGGTTAAGAGTTACATGATAAAATATGAGTTAAACGAAGTCTAATGGTACAATTTGAGATGAAATTGAGATCAAATGGATCCCTAAATCAGACAACAAGATTTTTCTCGGTACTGTAAAAATGATTAATCCAAGTTTAGCAAGGTTTTTAAAAATAGCAAATGATCTATAAAATTTAACAAAACTTTTAGATCTACATTAAATGAGATGTAGAATATTTTAGTGTAAAAACTAAATTTTTAGATAGTTTTATAATTTTGGATGTCGGACTGATAGGCTTTGGCTTTAGAGCTGTAAGTTAATCAAAACGATGTCAGAATGAGCTAAAATTTAAACATGAGTTCCTACATATATGATGCCATACAAGGTAAAATTGTAGGGTATTATGACAAGTGGAACATTGATTTCAAGAAAACAGTAAAAAAATCAAATTTAAATTAATCAAAGGGCTTACTTGTCAGATTTAATGCATCCAATGGTATTTTTGTCACTAGTAAATAAGCTAAGATCAGGTGTGTGAAGCTCTATTACAAAAATGTTATAAAAAGAAGGCATGAGTTGTAAAGGGAAAAGATGGAGTTTTAACTCCTAAATTGGTGGGTTGAAAGGCAGCATAGGAAACTCTAGAATGGTTTAAAAGTTCCCTAAAAATTTGCTTCTTCCGTCTCTTTTCTAGCCAAACCTGAATCTCCCATTTCCTCTCAATTTCTTCTTCTTTCTTCCACCTCTCCTCATACCTATATAGACTCAAGTTTTAATTTCACATATATACACTAGAATTAACCCTCTTAAATATAAAAGTTAAAGTTGGTTTAGAGGAGGCTTGAAGTTAGGGAAAGCTTGCTTAAAAGAAAATCCCCTAACTTATGTAAAAAATTGAGTTCTTATCCAAATTAATTAGGGTAATGGATATGTACTTGTAAAGCATGATTAGTAGAGTCATTTAGTAGCTTTTAATTGCTTGAATTCATCTCTCTCCAATTCGAACTAAAGAGGAACAACAAGGAAAGGATAAAGGCAAGGCAAAGTAAGGTGAGGAAAGGAAGGATTAAGGCATTTTAAGCCTATTGTGAGGTTAGTGGATGCTTACTACATTCAATTTCATGTTATTAGTTGAAATTTCTTTGAAATTCCTATTATGTAACTATGATAACTTAGGTAGGAAAGGGAAATAATTCAAGATAAAATATTAAAACGATGAATTAAGATGTTAGAAAAGTGAGTTGATAAAGAAAACAAATTAAAAATATGAAAACCTAACATAGCCGAATTTGGCACCTAAGTTTAATATTTAGCGAATTGATGTTTTATGACACACCAAATATGAAGTTCATAATATGTGATGTAAATAAAAAGTAGGAGTGTTGAAACTTGAAAATAATTAGTAAACTTAAAGTTACATAATTATACATAAAGTTGAAAGTTAAGTGTACTTAGGATTTATAATATAAAATGGATATGTAGCATTATATTAATGTTTAATGTGATATTAGAAGCACATATGCCATGAAATTGATGAAAAGTTTACATGATAAGCACATGAACTCATAGTGGCCGAATGATATTCATGATGAGAATGGCACGCTTTTATCATTTTTATAGGTTATCATGTGTTTACATGGTGAAAATATAATGATAAAAATATTTAGAACATCAATAAGTAGTGAATTATCTGGTACATAATGTAATTGGTGAGGAAACAAGTAAAAAATATGATGCAAATTAATAGCCTAGTGGGGAATCCATGATTGTAGGTATAATGGCTGGTTATAGGGATTTATACCAAGGTATAATGATGAAATTTAAATTGGTACAGTATTTGGATTGTTGGCATTCTCATGGATTTGGGATGTAGGGTTACGGTAAGTAATCTGGTCCCAAAGATGCAGGATTACGGTAAGTAATCTGGTCCCATGAGTATATCGATGATATTGGGGTTTTTATCTCGCATATTCGGTTCGAGGATTTTCAGTTGGCATATTTAAGGGTAAAATTATAATTTTGTAAAATTTAAGGACTAAATGGTAAATTATGTATAGCAGATGTAAAAGTGTGATTAAATAACGAAACAGATGAAAAATAGAGTTAATTGGATCAAAAAGGACAAAAATATAATTACACGAGAAACATAGTGTTAAAAGTGGAATTTGACACTAAAAAGGAGATTAAAAGGGTTAAAGTAGTTAAAAGAGTAAAAAGGGGCAAAATCATAATTTTGACAAATTTTAAAGATTAAAATGTAATTTGCCAATTTATAAATCAAAATAAGGACTAAAATGGAAATTTGCCACTTAGTGTGGAATGTAAGCTAAGGAAACAAAAATGAGTTAAATTGGAGTTAAATAGAGTAAATTAAGAGAAAAAGAAGACATTATAGACTAAACGATAGATTTTACATATTATATGCATATAATAGCTTAAAATTTGAAGGATTAAATAGCGAATGTTGAAATGGTAAATTAAAATAATTAGAGGATAAGAACGTAAAGTTGTAAAATCACAAGTTTAACTAAGGATAGAATGGTAAATTAATTAAAATTTAATTATTCGATAGATTTTTTTTTAGTTGTATCCACCACTAGGGAATATCGTTGCTTAGCGCATGGTTTGTTTGACCGTATACAGGGACAGGTAAAGATGAATAACTGGAGCCTGATAGGTAGGGATGAGCATGGACCGGTTAACCGATCTATTAGTAAAAATATTAACCAGTCCATATACATCAGTTTTTTCAAAAGACTAACCATTAACCAGTCCGTTGCAATCGGTTAACCAGTCCATCGATTTCGATTTTTCGGACTGGTTAACCAATTTTTTTCGGTTAACCAATACAATTATAAAATGCAATTAAAAATTTAAATTATCAAAATGCTTAAAAATAAAAATTGAATAACATGCTTAATTCAACATATTGTTCAAACATACAGTTAAAATATTCAAATTACTTTAATATTGAAATTACAAACTAAACACATAATGTTCAAATAAATTCAACACCTAAACGTCAAATAAAAATACAAATCACATAAATTTTTACATAGTTAACTTGCTAGTCATCAACTTGAACCATATTATGATCAGTCACATCACAAGCTAACTCTGCAATTAAAAATCCAAAAAAAATTACAAATTAAAAGTTGTTAAAATTAACAATAGAAATATAAGTAAAAAAATCAAAATAAGAAAAAATAATACCTATCTCAACGTTTTCAAGTTCTTTTAAAACTTGTTCAACTGAAATTCGATTACCAGTTGATCTAAACCAATCTTGTCCACAAATGAACGCTTCCACAAGTCTAGGAGTTAGATTCGATCGAAATGAATCAAGAATACGGCCTCCTGTGCTAAAAGCTGATTCTGATGCAACGATTGACACATGCATTGCCAACACATCTCAAGCCATTGTAGAAAGTATTTGATACCTTGATGAATTAACCTTCCACCAATTCAATATATCAAAGCATTCTTTATCTTCCTCAAGCACCTCATTCTTATATCTATCAAACTCAGTTTTTACTTCCCCACTACCTTTAGATACCTTTTGTTTCTTCAAAACTGCTCGAATAATATCAGTAGTAACTCTAGACTTAACCTCATTTTTATCAAGCTCAACTGTTTCAATTGCTTCTTTTTGAGTGGATAGCACTATTGATGCACCATAAAATTCATACATGGC
Organism: Excoecaria agallocha; assembly: GCA_037975025.1. Lineage (NCBI taxonomy): Eukaryota > Viridiplantae > Streptophyta > Magnoliopsida > Malpighiales > Euphorbiaceae > Excoecaria > Excoecaria agallocha. Next base: position 5,877 of record JBBPFJ010000864.1, on the reverse strand, counting down.
AGATAAAACTTTCCTCAATATTTCTTTTAACTTTTCACTATTTTCATCACCATAACAATTCTCAATAATGATATCAACAGATTCCAATTTGAAATGAGGATCAAGCACCACAGCAACAAACAACATGATATTCACATTATCAACATTTGCCCAATACTTATCAAATACTGAATACCCAAGTCATTTGAAGCTGCATTATCAACAGTCACAGTAAAAACTCTACGGCTACCCCAATCAAGCAAGCATTTTTCAATTGTTTGACCTCACCAGAATGACTAGAAATTGGACAAAAAGAAATGATCTTTTTATGCAAAGTCCAATTCTCATCAATGAAATGACATGTGATACACATATAACTCAAATTCTAAATGGAAGTCCATGCATCAGCTATAAGACAAATTCTAGAAGATAACTTCTTTAAACAACTCATCAAATTCTTTTTCTCTTGTTTATAGAGATTGTAACAATCCGTAGCAACTGTAAAACGTGATGGCATAACAAACAAAGGTCGCATAGCACGACAAAAATCACGAAATCCTTCATGTTCCATAAATCTAAAAGAAATCTCATCAGAAATTATCATTTTAGCTAGACATCTCCTGCACTCTTCTTGATCAAATTTCCAATGTGAAAGTGTATGTGTAGTCCTTTGGTCACTACTAGCTAAACTTCCACTTGGTAAAGGTTTAAATGTCAATGTTCTTTGGCTTTTTTCTACATTTTTTGGATATTTTCTGCACCTACTCAAGTGATTACTTAAACAACTAGTTCCACTAGATGATGGACATGCAAGAGACTTCTCACAATATTTGCAAGTAGCCCTTTGGTCACTACTATTGTTACTAGCAATTTTTTCAAAATGATCCCAAATCCAAGATTTTCGCTTACCACTCTTCTTCGATTTTGGAAGTGGCGGTTTTGTTGAATTTCCTCCTTGAGTTACTGTCTCTATTTGAACCGATTCAGTACATTCTTCATTTGTTCTATGTTCTTGCTGCAGTTGTCCTTGTGGAGTGGTACTTCCACTGTTTGTTGTAGAATTTTTAGCGGTACTTGATAAATTCTCCATAAATTCTAAACAAAAAAAAGACATGAAGTTAATGGTTTGTATGTTTCACATAATTCAAAGAGTAAAAATGACAATTCGATTTAAACTCTTTAAATTATTGTCTAATTAAGTATATGTATTCATCGTACACTTGAAATTAGGAGTATATGTATTCATCGTACACTTGAAATTAGGTGTTATCTCATTCATATAATACACTTTCAATGCACAACAGTCATCCATGAGCAACTAAAAGTAATTTCTCCAAGTATCACATTTAGCAATAGACAAAAAGCATTTGCATCACCAAATTTCCTACACTTAGCAATGCTATTAAATTTATTTTGATGGTTTTAAAATATGAAGACCCACCTGAGAAGCAGAAATGCGAATTTTCATTGTTGGTCTAATGAAAATCATCTTCAAGTTTAGACAACACTGCTAATCACACTTTATTTCCCAATCAACTCGCAAAAGAAAATCAAGTAGACCCAATAAACAATCAAAATTATGAAAAACAATTTTCGTTCTGTTAACTAATAAATTCACAAAGAATAAACAACAGGACTTGTTATAGCCTACAGTTTGCATTTCGGATAGGAATGGGAAAATAAATACCAAAAAGCTTTTCTAGGAATCAATTTTAGAAAATACTTCATCCAATGACTGCACAAAATTAACTTAAAAGTACAACTTTACACAATAATAGAATAAGCAATTAATAAGCATTTAAAAGTAAAACTTTACATAATGGCACTAAAGTCGTAGCCAGATTGCCTGAAAGAAAAGATAATGCTATAAAAAATCACAGCTCCAAATTAAAGAAAAGCAAAAAGCACATAGCTACTGCAACAACAAAACGAACATGGCTTTCACTAAAGAATCAAAGGCAACGGAAAAGAAAAATCAAAATCAAAAGTCTAAATTATATAATCAAACCATGAATTGAAGAACCAACAGATGTAACATAATTAAGAGTTTAAAAAAATGAACATAAGAACAACTGAACCATGACGCACCAGTCGAAGAGAATGGAAGAGGGCGGTGGCGAATGGAGAAGACACTGTGCGTTTCAGCAACGAGATTACCTTCACGGGAGAGATGAGCGTGAAGATTGGAGGACTCCGATTCAAGTGGGAAGAAACGATGGGGAATTTTAGTTAGAAGGGGAGAGGGGCGGCAGATAGGGTTTCCTACTTTCCTTATATATATATATTAAAAAAATAAATTGAACCGATCGGTTAACCGAAACCGACGGTTTTTTTAAACCTTAGATCAAAACCGAACCGAAAACCGAAAATCTATATTTTTAAAAACCTTAACCATTTTTTTCGATTCAGTTAACCTAAAAAATCAGTTCGATTTAGGATCGGTTTTTCGATTTTTCGGTTTTTTTTGCTCATCCCTATTGATAGGTGGCATATACGTGAAGGAGTTCTATAGTCCTTTTTGGTTTTGTGTGCTGTATGATAATTAGAATTTGATATATGTAAATTAGTATGCAATGTAATGCTATAGATAACAACAATAGTAGATGTGATACTATGATGATGATGTATGTATACAAATATGTGTTGCATTAATATAGAAGTGCCAAGTATGTTATGGAGTATTGGAGATGAATGTTGCCAATTAGGAGTGTAAACTATCTAATTGCAGTTTTGGGTAGCATAAAATTTAGCCGTCACGCTGCCAAATTTTTTTCCAAATAAATATTAACTTTTGACCATAAAATGAGCATAGTTAATTAGTCATGAATTTAGGGTATCGTATTTAGTGGTATTAGAGCGGATTTAGGCGATCCTAAGATTGGCGTGTGCGAATGTGAGTGATGAATGAATGGATACATATTATTGCCACCTAAGGATGAGTAAATTTGAAGTTATAACTTAGCTATCCCTTGTGAATTTCAGTGATAATTATGGCATCTAGTTCTAGGTAAGCTGCTGAATTTTCAAGTGATGCTAAAAGCGAGGCCTCAGCCAGTCCGAGCCCAGCAGCTAGTGGGACACTTCTCACCACACGGTCACATCAGCCTAGTCGGCAGACACCACCATTGGCACCACAGGCTCCCCCGCTAGTTGGACCACCAGATTTTATATAGACATTGGCAAATTTGCTATACCAAAAAATGCAGGCCCTAGCTCCTTCATAGCCACAACATCAATTGCTACCTCAACTATCTAGAAGACCAATACTGGTGCAGTTAAAAAGGCTTAGAGAAGAATATTTTTATGGTCTACAACAAGTGAACATTATAGAAGCTGAAGAATGGTTAGTTAAAATTAAACGAATATTCGAGATTACAAATAGTTCTCTTAAAGAAATGTTACAAGGAGTTGTTGCTTTATTCCAAGGTACAACTTATACATGGTGAAATTTAGTGAGACGCCATACACTAGTAGAAAAACTGACTTGGGACTTCTTTCTTTACCAATTCAAAGAAAAATATATCAGGAAAGAGTATCAATGAGCTATGGAGGATGCAAGTATCAATGGGCTATGGAGGAAGCATTTTGGCGACTATGCTAAGGCAACCACACAGTTCATGAATATGATAAAAAATTTGAGAGGTTTAATGCCTATGTGGAGGAATATCATAGTCCACCAGTAAAGATGTGCCAGCTATTCGAAAGGGCATTACATACTGAAATCAAGAAGGCTTTGGCAGTTCATGAGTACACTAATAGAAGAACTTTAGTGGAAGCTATAACAAAGCTTGAAGCTATAAAAGATTAAGAAGCCAATAGAAAGGCTCGATTCCAGCGAAGAAGGAGGCCATCTATAAGGACCTCATGTAAGCCAACCAAGAAATTTAAAGGCTCAACAGCTACTCCATCAACATCTATAGCAGCTCCAACACCTACTCAAAAGTCCATTGCTCATAATGCTCCACCTACAGATCAGTTGCTAGCAATCTTAAAGGTTCTATAAGACTGTGAATGGATGTAGGTTTATTATTATGGCTATTGATTACTTCTCAAAGTGGATAGAGGTGCAATCATATCAAAATTTAGGTGCAAGGAAAATGGTAAAGTTCATAGAAAAAAATTTGATATGTGGATATGGGCTTTCACATATATCATATTTGATAATAGGTTTCACTTTCGAGAAGAAACTGAACGGATGCTTAAAAAAGATGTAATTCAGCACCATAAGTCTTCACCATATCATCCTCAGGTAAATTGAGCGATGAAAGTAGCCAATAAGAATGTTAAGAAAATTCTAGCTAAAATGGTCAGAACTTATAAGGACTAGGTTGAGAAGTTACCTTTCACGCTATAGGGTTATAGAACCATAGCCAAAACTTCAATTAAAGCCACACCATTTTCTTTGGTATACGGGATAGAAGCTGTCTTACTAATGGAGATCGAACATCAATCTTTATGAGTAGTCTTTAAAGATGAGCTATCAAAATTAGAATGGGCTAGACAAAGATTATTACAACTTAATCTATTAGATAGAGAGAGAATGTAGGTCTATCATTATAACCAGGTTTATTAGAAGAGGCTGGCAAGGTCTTTTGGGAAGAAAGTTAGGAAGCATTCCTTGAAAGAAGGAGATCTAATCTTTAAGTAAATAAGGCCAGGCCTACCTGACATTAGAGGAAAATTCAAACCGATATGGAAGGGCCTGTTTGTGCTAAAGAAGTTACCATCCAGAGGTGCTGCAATACTGAGAAAAAATGATGGGAATGAATTTAAGGAGCCGATCAACATTGATAAACTAAAAAGATTTCATGGCTAGACTTAGAAAAATATAATAAAAATAAAGGAGAAAAAAAAGAAAATATAGCACCGTGGGTCAAAAATTGCTAAAAGGCAGCCTTACTAAAATTGGGCACTTTGTTAAGGTGAAAACCTAAAAAAGGCATCTTGGGGAAAAATTAGAGACAAAGTGAAAATATTCAATCAAGAAAACCTAAGAGGGATGATTGATAATAAGGGGAGATGCTTTCAAATTTTGATCCTATGAATGAGTAGAGTTTTGTATTTCTGAACCTAATGTCAAAATAGTGATCATGTGTAGTGAAATTATGTAAAAATATTATCATAAGTAATACAAGCTTGTACATCAATATAAATAAGAGCAATTTTATTGTGCATACTTTAAGGTTGTCTAGTTCTATGACAAAAAGTGATACATAGTTTCTTGTACTATATATATTTAAGTCTAAAGATCATCTTTTACTACTTCTACTTGAACTTTGTCTCAGCCAGTACGATATGTTATCGACTGCAGGATTAGATAACCATCTTTTATATGTAACAAAGGTGGTAAAGTCTTAGTTAGTTAGGTTTTAAATGTCAACTTTGGAATATAGTTAATCCCATAGCTGGTGATAGCTAAAAATGAATACAACAGATAGCATACCTCTTTGAAAGGACAATGGGTGCCTTACAATGTCCTGTCATTCCCCAAATTGATGAGCACAACAAGAAACTACATAAAAAATGGCTCTATGCAAGCTGTATAGTGGAATACAACTAGACTGGCCATCTTGGGTCACATAATCGGGTATTAACCATGCACATATGAAGCTAATATCATTGTTATCTACCATTGCCAACCATATAAAGCCTTCTTATGCCGAGTCAAAGCTGTAAAGTCTTCTTTTAGGAAGAAGATGCCTTAAAGAGTATGTGCTGATTACTCTGGGAGGAGGTTCCTCGAGTAGTCTCAATTTCTCTTACAACCACACCTGAAGAAGAAAAGAAAAAAATAGAAAAAAGAAAAAAAAGCTGTTGAGTTGAGTTAGATTCATCTCAAGCAAAAATAAGGCATAAGGTTTCAAGAAAATCTAAAAGGATGCATCTTTCACTAAGAAA